>MU223436.1:1890885-1908853 GCA_018584345.1 Thuja plicata | reverse complement strand
GCACTCAATTGGACTCACTAAACCACCTATTTGACCTAGAAGTGATTGAAGGTAGGAGATTTAAGAAACCCTTGGATTAAGGGTTTAAAAGTGCTAAATTTGGGGATTTTGGGGTTCTCGGTGGACTGATCCCTATTCCTTTAAGGTTTGCTCATTTTTAGACATTATTAAAGACTGATGAAGGTTTGGAGTCTTTGGAGTGCAAGGAGTCTATGGTTTCTTTGTTATTTGTGGTCTTTTTAAGCACTTATCAAGCCATAGTGTGTATACAGTCACACCTGGTCTAAAAGAGTCCATAGAAAACCGACTGTAGAAAGTCGACTTCCCTAGTTTTAATGTTAAAAGTGTGCCAACAAATACCAAATACATGATTCCCTAGCACATTTCTCACGGGCCTAAGTAGGTAACCAATAACACAATGCCAAACAAATGCAGAGTAAGGAAATCCTTACAGGCGGTCCTCCTTTTACACCAAATCACAGTGGCAGCAACTCGTAGGTAGGCGGTCCTCCTTTTATACCAAACCATAGTGGCAACCCTCGTAGGCAGGCAGTCCTCCTTTTACTCTCACCAAATAAAACTTCAAACAATCGCAGGCTCTAGCTCCTTCGCGCTCCCAACTTAAAACCAAACAATGAAATGAGATGCAAAATATTTTTTAGGCTCCAGCTCCTTCGCGCTCCCAACTTAAAACCAAACAATGAAATGAGATGCTAAACCTTTTTTCTTTTTAAAGTTATGCCCGTGTTCGTCGAAATTTTGACCTACATGGTATTGGTTGAAATTTCGACTAACACGGGCATGGATTAAAAAAAAAAAGAAGTTTTCCTTCTATAATCTGACCAACCTAAATCTTTTTAATTGATGGTCAAAATTTTTGGTAGAAAAATGAGGTCAAATGTAGTAGTGGCAGCCTTTTTTCTAAGCCTAGAATTTTAACTTTGAGGGAGCACCTTAGTGTCTACAAGAGCTTTCTTCTTATTTATTTTATGTATAGACTTAGTTGTAGGAGATGTGGCTACAGTAGGTGTATTTTCCTTTTTCCTCCACTTGGAACTCAGAGTTACAAATTCATGAATCTTTTCTTCTTCAACCTCTTTAACACACTCATCAATTTTTCCTTTCCCTTTTTCTTCCCTAGTAGCTTCCCTAGTCCTTGCAGGTGTTTGAGATGAAGTACTAGCACTAGGGTTTTCTAGAGGGGTTTCTTAATCATTGGTAGCTGAGGGTTATGTGGACCCATGGTCATGTGATGTTGTTGCTACAAGAGGCTCAGAAGTATGGGAATCCCTAGAAGATTAGGCTCCCATTGTTACTTTTGCACTTCCCTTGGAAGTACTAATTCTATCCATGATGGGCCTACCACTAGGTCCTACATTTTCAATCTTAAAGACTCTAACAACTGCAAACTCTTCCCAGGTCATCTAGGAGACATCTCTTAATGACCTCTCTACCAAAAATTTAATCAAACCATGATGGGTAACATAATTAATCCTACCTCTTTGCATTTCTCCAACACCGATGGTGAGAAGATTGTTAAGGTATTTTGGCACATTGACTTGAAACCCATGACACATATGGATCAAAAAATTGAAGTGCACAGAATGTAAGCAAGATTGCCTGCCCTCGCATGTCAAGTATCCAATGATATATATTTATATTTATTTCCAGTAAGGAGGTAATGAAAATCTTCTAGCCCCTTGTTTATCAACCTCAAGTAGAGGGTCTCTAGGGTGTTTGAATTGAGCCCTGACTATCCTGGCATTATGTGCTTTAGGAAACCTGTCCTCCACAACTGGGAGTCATGTTACCTCCACAATTATTTCCTCAATGGATATCACCCTTAATCCTTTAACCCTCGCTTCCTCATCGAAGAATGTTTGGGAAAATTCTCTTGCAATTTTATCATCATAACCATTTAGCTTAAGGAAATAGCCAAGACATCCACAATTCCTGAATGGTTCTACACAAACTGGGTCTTGAAGCAACATCGTATGCACAGTAGGTTCATTTCTAACAGGTGCTCCACCCATGATGTATACAAAAATTATTCTCAAATTTTAACAAAAGACAACAAACCCTTCAAAAGCTCCCAAGAAATGGAAGACCAAGTTTCTGCAATTTAAAACCTCTGCAATTGGTAGTTCAACCAACCCCCAATTCCTTATATAGCCAAGTTCTTCTTCAACATGAAACCTCTGTTACTCATAGACAAGTTATGGAAAGATTTCTCATGAAGGTATCAGTTCTAGCATTTTATTGGTGAAAGGAGAAATTAATTAGGAAGCACTCATAAAAATATGTAGAAAAGATTTCAAATAATTCATATATCACATCAAGATCATTCAAATCTTTGAAGGCTGCAGGATTAATGATAACTTAACTCATTAATTGATGTTATGGTTTAAGAAAAATATTACATGGAGATGACATGACTAAGATATTCCGCTGGCCCCAAATAATAGTTGTACATGTGTCCACACATGTGAACAGAAGAGGATAGATTGGACAATAAATAAATAAATAAATAAATAAATAAATAAATAAATAAATAAATAAATAAATAAATATATATATATCTAGCAATAAACAAACATAAATGCTTACCTTTTGGGATGTGACTCGAATAATTAATGTAGATCAACTTGTGCATGCCAAGAAGTAGTCGTGTTATAGTCAGCATGGCTGAAAGTATGGTGAAATAAATCAGTGAAGTGGAGTTTGGATTGGAGCTGGAAGACACGTGGCATGGAATTTTGGTGGTTGTTTATTGTGAAGAAGAAGTATGTCCACTAAATGTGGAAGTATTTATTATGATTGCATGCATTTTGAAAAAGTTAAAGATGTGACACAATAGGAAGTCTTCTGACTTCTTCTGCAAGAACCTTGGAGTCTTCAGAAGTTTTGAATTACTATAGGAACTCCTCCTTGGTGGCAAGTTTGTGATATAATCTGAGTCAACGACCATTCACTAGTAGTTTGAATCTTACATGATCTATAGTTGACAATTGAACCACCCCATTATTGAAGACTTCAATTATCTCATATGGCTCTAACCATCTAGTCTACAATTTTCCCATGTTATCTTTATATCTGGAGTCATATAGAAATGCCCAATCTCTAGGGAAAAATTTCTTTGTTTTAATATGTTTATCATGCCATATTTTTCTTTGGTTCTTTACTAACTGTGTTTGCTACAAGGATGATTTTCATATTTCATCCAGGGCATTAAGCTGCAGGATTCTCACTTTTTGTTTTGCAGAGAGATCTGTTAGAGTAATAGTCTATCGGGTTATTAATTAAATCATTATGATCTAATAAATAAATCACCTATTCACTCTAGTTTTCTTTAGCTAACCTTAGGGTTTCGTGATTCCTTTATAATGATTCACCTCTTTTGTTTCAGTGAGGAGATTGCATTTGTATTCAGTTTGTTGATAATAGATATTCTTTTCTTTTCAACATGGATATCATGTCTCTGGCTTTTTGGCCGCCATAGCTTTCTTCTTCTGTCTGTATCTTGCTTCTTTCATGTGACAGATTTGCATGTAGGTGTTCTTGGGAGATTATCTTTCAGCCTAATCCAACATGGTATCAGAGCTCGCTTGCTGCTCGCTGTTCGTGTTTCGTTGAAGCGTACCAGACACAGAGGGTTTTAGAGGTTTTTCGGTGGTTTTTATTAGATTTGGGGGGTCTCTATTTTTTGGTGCACTTTGGACCAAAACTGACCTCACAGTTGTGTCTAGAAGGCCCAAAAACCCTAGAATCCATATAAAACACATCTGATTTAGACACCGGAGCATCTGGAAAAAATTTCTTGGCCTATTAGGGCCGTACGGGCATAATTTTTGAAGCAAAAATAATTAAAAAAACACTTGTTTTAATGTTTTTTAAGCATAGGTAGTGTTTTTTTCCCCACACCGCCCGCACGCTACCCCCGGCCACCGCACCGCCCGCGCGCCTCCGCGCAGCCTCCGGTCCCCGCTGGCCTTTGGCTCCTCCGGCCCCCACCGCCCACCGCGGCCCCCGCCGCCCAACCGTCGCCACTCTTCGCGGTCCCCTACGCCTGGCCATCACTGCTCTCTGTGGCCCCCGCCGCCCGGCCCACTGTCGCTCCGCTCCGGGCCCCTTTACACAGGCGCCGCTCCGCCCGACGGCCCCCGCTACTCAGCCTGGTGCTCTGCTCTGCCCATTTTGCACCGCCCGGGCCCGTTTAGCCCCCATTTTGTAGCGGCCGGTCATATTGATGACCAGGAGCCTGTGATTCAGCCCCTGTGCGTGCCATGCGCCCAGAGGCCCAATTTTTTTAGCCCCAGGGGCTTAAAACCTGGGTTTTTGAGCACTTTTGAGCCCTTATCGTGTTTTTCGCTCTATCTGGAGCATACGGAGGCCTTTTTTAGACTTCTTTATATCGTCGAAAAGCTCTTTCCGAGCTCTTTCTAACTATGGAGGTTAGGGTTTTGGGTTCTACTATTTTGATAGTGTTTTTTGCTATTGAAGTCTGATATTTGCTTTTACCTTCCGGGAGCCATATCTTGCTCATCCGGAATCCTTTTTTGGCAAACCAGATATCGTCGAAAAGGTGGTTCAGTGAACTATTCAGTTTTAGGGGTATTTATTCTAGATTTTTCTCCAAGTTATTTCTCCTCTGAGTTTGGAAATTTTTTCACTCTAGCGGATTGCTTGGGTTTTACAAGTCTTGGGATCTCTTCTACTGTACTTCTGGCTCACTCTCTTTTCTAAATTCTGAGCTTGTGTATCTCTTATGTTGCATCTTTTTTTCTGTAAACACACTGAGATAAAGTGCCTACTTGTGTATTTTTGGGATCTTGTACACCTTGTGTGTTTTTGTACTTGCACTCTGTTATAAAGTGCTATGGGGGGTTATGATGTTATGCCATTTTGTGCTCATCCACCTTTGTCAAGTGAGTGTACCTTCCATGACATTAGCCCATGCTATATGTTAATGACACCATCCTTTATCCTATGCTTATACTTTTGTTGCACTGTTGGTGTTCCTGGTTCTTCTTTCTGCAGATGTTTCTGGCATTGCATTTTAGTGTTCTTGTCACCTCTCCCTGTTCAGCATTATGGGGGGGTTCACCTGTTGGTTCTATTGCTTCCTTGGTTCAATTGATCAGCTCTTCAGACATTGTCTTCTCTACCTGGTCATGTACTTCAGTGGGGGTTCTAGCAGTTTCCTCTGTCAGAGTTTACAGCTTCTTGCTTCGGCGATGCTTCTTGCTCATTCTTGTTCTTTCTCTGGAACTTTCCCTAGATTGGAGGCTCAGTTTTCTTCATCTAGTTTATTTCTTGTTTTGGGTACCTGATCAGGCCTTGTTGCCGGGACCCATCTTTCCTGCTTTCTGCAGTAGTTTCCTAGGTTTTGTTTCTCCCTAAGCTTATCTTAAGGGGGGGTGTTAAAGTAATAGTCTATCGGGTTATTAATTAAATCATTATGATGTAATTAGTAAACTCACCTATTCACTCTAGTTTGCTTTAGCTAACCTTAGGGTTTCCCTTTTAGGGTTTCATGATTCCTTTATAAGGATTCACCTCTTTTGTTTCAGTGAGGAGATTGCATTTGTATTCAGTTTGTTGATAATATATATTCTTTTCTTTTCAACATGGATATCATGTCTCTGGCTTTTTGGCCGCCATAGCTTTCTTCTTCTGTCTGTATCTTGCTTCTTTCATGTGACAGGTTTGCATGCAGGTGTTCTTGGGAGATTAGCTTTCAGCCTAACCCAACAAGATCCATTTCAAGCTCTAATGTTGTTCTTAGATTTTTATGCTCAAAATCAATTGGCATGATGGTTGCCTTACCATATAGAATTTCTAATGGTGTGAATCTTGTGGTTGTTTTCCAAGCTGTTATGTATGCCCAAACTGCTTCACACAGTCTATTTTCCCAATCCTTCCTATGAGTGTGCACTGTTTTGGTTAGGATTGACTCAAGATCTCTATTTGTAGTTTCTTCTTGACCATTGGTCTGAGGGTGGTAGGGGATTGATTTCCTATGCCTGATATTGTACTCATTGATCAATGTTGTGATCAATGTGGAGCGGAATTAAGCTCCTTGACCTATGACAAGCTCTCTTGACACTCCATACTTTGTGAATATCTCTTTATATAAAAACTCTACAACCTTGTTGTCTATAACATGTCTCATAGGGCTAAATTATACCCATTTGGTCACATAGTCCGTGCATACCAGGATGTATGAGTTACCATTTGAAGGTGGATGAATGGATCTAACAAAGTCTAGACCACATTTATCAAATGGGGTTACTACAACTTGAGGATACAAGGGCATCTCATCAGACTTACTGGGTCTTCCCATCCTTTGGCATCTATCACATTTCCTAGTGTAATTGGCTACATCTTTATGTAAAGTAGGCCAATAATAACCTATAGTTAGTATCTTTATTGTTGTCCTTTTGATTTTCAATTGATCCCAACATGGTTCATCATGACACACATGAAGGATATCATATGTTTCATCTTCCCTCACACATCTCCTCATAACCTGATCTGGACCTATATAGAATAGGAAATTAGCTATCGAAGAAAATTTAAAACTGTTCTCAACCAGTAATATCTTCTCCTTGGTTGATAAGTGGGTAAGAATTTTATTTGCAACTATATAATTGGCAATGTATCCATACTAGGGTGTCTTAACAACAATAGAAAACCAACGCTCATTAGGGAAACTATAATCAATAACTTCTGAATTTTCCTCTGTTTGAAGTCTAGATAAGAAGTCTGCCACTATATTTTCTCTACCTGGCTTATCTATTATTGTGATATCAAATTATTACATGAGTAACAACCATCTTGCTAACCTCCCTATGATTGCAAGTTTTTTCATTAGATACTTAATTATTGCATGATCTGCGTGCACAAAAATTTGATACCCAGTAACATAATGTTTGATTTATTTACGAGCATAAATGAATGCTAAAAATTATTTATCCATGACAATGTAGTTTAATTCAAGTCCTTGCAGATTATTATTGACGAAATAAATTCCATTTTCAATTGATCCATCCTTCTGGCATAATATTGCTCCTATGGCATAATCTGACACATTAGTGTAAATGTGGAAAGGTAAAGACTAGTTGGGTCCTCTAAGGATTGTTGCTTGAGTGAGGGCTGACTTAAGCTCCAAGAGGGCTTCTTCACAAGTTTTTGTCCAATCAAAATCTGAATTCTTGGTCAACAAAGTATATAGTGGTCCTTCCATTTTTCTAAAGTCTTTCATAAACCTCCTATAATATCATGCATGACCCAAGAATCTTCTAACATGTTTCTACTTTGTAGGAATAAGAAGGTTAAGACTAACTTTAATTTTTGCAGGATCTACCTGAATACCAACCTGAGAGATATATTGGCCTAACAATACTCCCTCTTGCATCATCATGAAGTATTTTTAATTATTTAAGGATAGATTATGTTCCTTACATATTTTGAAAACTTTGCCTAAATTGGCTAAGGCTTCCTCAAATGTAGTGTCACATGTGGTGAAATCATCCATATATATCTCCATATAGTCATGTGAAATATATGAGAATATACCGATGACTTCTGTTTTGAAGGTTGTTGGTGCACTACAAAGGCCAAATGGAAGAACATAATAGGAATAAGTTCCCAAAGGAAATGTGAATGTGGTTTTCTCTTGATCCTCAAGAGAAATCCTAATCTGATTATAACCACTAAAGCCATCCCAGAATGAGAAATATTTCTTTCCTACTAGGGAGTCTAGGACCTGATATATAAATGGCAGTGGAAAATAGTCCTTCTTGGTTGTAGTATTCAGTTCCCTATAGGCTACACAAACTCTCCATTTTCCTCCTTTTTTTGGAATAATAACAAGAGGTGACACCCACTGGCTATCTGAGATAGGATAGATAAAACCAACATTTAGTAATTTTTATAACTCAACTTTTACCATCTCCCTTAAAGTAGGATTTCCTATTCTATGAGACTTTATGATTGGAATACTATCCTCCCTAATGTAGATTATATGAGTTCAAAAATTATGATCCAACTATGTCATGTCACTATATTCCAAATAAAAATCTTGCTTGTGATTTTTAAGTAATTTGGTTAGTGACAATTGTTCCTCTTGACTGAGTTTATTATTTATATTCAACAATCATCCTGGTGAGACTTATACTTGCTTTATTAACTCAATCATGGATGATTCTGTGAGTCATGGCATCTGAATCTCATGTGGCATTAATTTGTGTAAAATTTCTTCAGTTTTAGGAAAGCCTGATGAATTATGCTCAGGGAGGATGGATTGTAATGAACATTTATGACTGGATGAGACACTAAAAGGTTGCTCACTTAGTCCATAGTTTCTTTGAATAATGTTGGTAAGTACATCCTCCTACTCCCTCACCTATAGGAAATGATCTTTTTCGAGCAAATAAAGTTGCACAATTGAGTTGGTTTCCTCCATTTCTTCCCCTAGATCTGGCCATACTAGTTTTACTATTTCAGGTTGGGGATATGCAGGAGGATATAAAGCTAACTTCTTTGCAGTAAGACCATTAGAGATGGTCATGTATCCTGGCCAACATCCTATGTATGCATTATTCCTAGCTAACCAAGGCCTTCCTAGAATGATAGGATATCCCCCCAATGTGGCTTTAGGAGAAAGTATCACAAAATCAAATGGATACTCCCAAGAATCTAGGGTAACTATCAAATCTTCTACCATTCCATCAGGTTTGATAATTGAGCTATCAACAAGTTGTAGGATAGTGGGTGTAGACCTTAGATTGGTAATTTTAAGATGCTACATGGTATCCTTTTTCATGACATTTATGGCTACCCCTAAGTCGATCAAAGCATTTTAAACCTAGGTTCCATTACTGATGATTTTAACTATTGGGCCACCAGGATTAGAATACTTAGGTACCACAACTTTACCAAGCATGATGTTTTCTAATTGTCCAATCACATGTACTATTTGGGGATCTTTCCTCTTCCTTCATGGCTTCTTGAGGCAAGATTCCTTAACGAATTTATCATAAATAGGAACATCTTTTATATCTTGAAGGAGGGGAATATTGACACATATATGCTTCAATTAGTTAAGGATATCAAAGGCTTCTTCCTCTTTCTGCTTGGTTATCCTAGCTTCCAACCTTTGTGGAAATGGAGGAATTGGGCCAGTTTTCCCAAGAACTTCAAATTCTCTAGTCAACTCTACTTGAGTAGGTATAGTAGGAATACTTTCTCATTTTGGCTCTTTAGTAGGTACCTAAGTTATTACAATGCAAGTTGGGGTTGGTAACCTTGTTCCAGAGCTTAAATGGATATCTCTTATGGTCATATCATATGTAGGGTACTGATTTATATGATATTGATTTATAGGGTCTGCAGAATATACAAGATTCTTCTATTTTTGTGGTTTTCTATTAGGATTAGGCACAGGATGGGCAGGTAGGTGGGTTGGTCTAGGAGGATTGTTAGCATTGGCTGCAGGAGGTGGTATGAGCTCTTGTTGTTGTATCTGTTGGGGTGGCTGAAGGTATCCAACAAGTTGATTTTTTCATTGTTGGATTCCTGTCCATTGTGTATTCTATTTCCAATTGACCTGAGGTGGTTTTCATGCCCCTTGGGGTGGCTGCCAGCTTCCTCAAGGTTGATGCCAGTTTCCTTGAGGATTTTTCCACTGATGGTCTTGATAGTTTGGACACTGAGACTGTGGGTTACTCCAAGTTTGGGACTAATAACTTTTAGTATTAGTGTTAAACTAGGGTTGCAACTGATTATTATAATAATTTGAAAAGGACCACTAAAATTTAAGCGATCACTTTGCATACCTTGTCTTGGAGCCCATGGCCTTCTTTGAGCAATGTAAAAGACTTGATCATCATCTCCTTCTACCGGGTTGAACTCAATAGATATGCGTTTAGCCTCTAGATTAGCCACCATCTTGCATTTGCAATCCTTCTTATTTTGTCTATAGTGAGGACAATATTCTTCCAACATTGCCTCTACTTCCTCATGCTTCTTCTTGGCTTGCATGGTGTCCAGTTGTGTAGTCATATTGTTGATAATATCCTTCTTGCAATTTGACAGTAGGTGAGTGATGTTTTTCCTTGAAACTCCATTACCAATTGATTTTACTATAGCAGAGTGATATCCTATTCCCTTTTAAACAAATTCTCTTGAATAGTTGAGATATATCTTTTTGACATCATCCCAAGTTTCTTGGGTGATATCTCCTCCCATTAAGTCCATAGTTTCATTGCACCCATCATTGATTCCTCTTAGAAAGAGAAACTTTTGTGATTATTAATTCAACTCATGATGTGTGGACTTCTGTAGGATGAATAGAAACATTGATATGTAATCCTCCAAACTTTCATCTTCTTTTTTATGCATTCTGAAAATATCATCTCCTCTCATATCATTTCCTCTATTGTATTCCTTGAAATTCGCCAAAGATGTTATTTCCATCTCATCCCAATTATGCACAATATCACCTACCAGGCCCATAAACCATCTCAGAGTTGACTCTTTCAGGGTGGAAGGGAATAACTTTAGCCTATGAGAATTAGTGGTGTAGTCATAGCTTCGACAAAGGATGTCAAATTCAAAGAGGAATGTGTCATGATCCTCTGTAACAAGGCCATAAAACTTGTGAAGAGTTGAAGCATGTATATTATTAGGGTTATTATTGTCATGCTGATCAGTAATAGGAAATAGAAAGGTAGGAGGAGTTATTTTCATTCTAGGTTGAGCTCTTGGCTGAGCACTTGGTTAATAGATTACTAAAGCCCGCTTGTTATCAGCTTAGTTTTGATTAAATGGGGTCACAAGTGGAGGAATATGGAAATTGGCCAAGATATCAATAAAAGGATTTGGGTCCCAGATATCTAGAGGGGGCTACATTTGGTGCACCATCACCATAGGGGTTCTCTTATTCTTCTTCCTCTTCCTCCTCCTGGTTAACAAAAATATTACCTAACTAATTTTCAAGGTAATTAGGAAGGAATCTTCCTAAAGCATCTTTTCCTCTATGCATGTAGATTGATGGTTCTGAACTAGCTTAGGCTAAAATGAAACTTGAAAATTATCTAGACTAAATAAGACTAAGGATAACATGAAATTAAATAGGAATTGAATTCATGAATGTAATAGGTCCTTAGCTTGACACTATCCCCGACAATGATGCAAAAAATGCTTGACTTCCCAAATGGATTAATAACTAGGTTATACAACTCAACTCAAGGATTGGACATCCAAAATAAGTAGTTATCTTTCCCATTGTGAGGGATCATTTAATTTTCAAACTAGGGTGCGTGAACTTGAAATGGGTCTCCAATGTATATGCACTAATTTCCTACCAAAGCCGCGCTAACCTATAAATTTTAAGGAAAACAATGCTTGAAAGGTAAATACTGGAATTGGACTTAACTCAAATGCTCAATAGAATTCAAATGCTAAACTAAGATTATCCAAATTGTAACAAAAAATTTAAGGATGTGTAGACATGAACTACTCCATCTACCTTTGGCTGTAGGAAAAGTCACATGAAGTGGCTTCCAGTGGCTATAGGAACATACAAAATCCCAAACTTGCAAATAAAACTGAAAGAAACTACTGCTGAAAATAAAAGGAGTTACTCATCAAGTGGCCCCCCTTGAGTGAGTAATCAGAACTCGATTACACACTTATAAACTCAAAACACATCTTCTTTATTCATACTTGAAAAATTTGTTGATTAAAACTCATTACTAAAAATAATTGAACTCTACTGAAAAATAATATATTGTTACATGAATTATCAATCTACCCAATTGAGCTAACTTCTAAAGAAGTGTAACTTCTTATTTATAATAGAAAACTCACTCACTAACTAACCACTAAAATATCAATGCCAAAAGAATAGGCATATCAAAATTATTGCAACACTATAAAGGAGGAGGAAACTATCCACAAAATGAGGAACAAAAGACTTGTTCAACAACATAAAGAGTAGATATAGCTTCCACTAACTCATAGATTGATTCCACATTAATAGTAACCATTTGAATTGCTCCATACGAGTTGTGACCAGTTCATCTATAGAATTCTTCAAATGTTGATCCCTATTGAGTTGCATGGACTTGGTCTTCAAAGGCACGAATTTCTTGAGTTCCATTTACTGATCACTACTTCCTATAATCTCTCTGCATCATAAATGTTAATAGGCACAACATATGTAGCACATAGTTATGCATTCATTACCAGATTATCCATTCATTGATCCATAATTAAACACACACACACACACACACACACACACACACACACACACAGTGTGTGTGTGTGTGTGTGTTTCATATTAACCATAAAAGAGTGTCTACTTCCCATAACAAAGATATAAAAGTATAAGTTCAAGGTCCATGAGTTTAAGTTCATCGAATTGTTCTAAAGCAACTAAGAAATATAGCTTATGAACAAACTATCAAGATCATCTAGGAACAAGACACACAAAATATGAGAAAGTGACATGATAACTGAGCCAATAATTGAGCTCATTAAATGTCACTAACATTTATTCTATCATTAAAATCACTTAATCCATCAATCTATCAAAATGGTCAAATCAATTTGTCAATTTTATCAAATTGATTAATTAGTCAATCAATCATCACTTATCTTACACATGGTATGTCTTAACTGAAACTAGACATTATCAGTAGTCTTATATAGGATGGGTCATTCCTGAAACATGACATTATTCTTATCAATAATCTCTATGTCCAATGTCAATTAAATAGTCATTATTTCATCTAACATTCATATTATTCTTTTGAGAGATCATTCATGCCTTTCCTGCACAAATAATCTCTTGAGGGGAATCTATTACCTCGTCATCACCTCGATCTCGCTGGGACATTCTGGGGCATGATTTTCTTTAATTATTATTTAAAACAACACCTGAGAATGCATTATCTCAAAGAGGGGCAAAATGTAGACACCTAAAATTATCCCATCGCTTGCGTGCAATGTTAACATTATTTTTCTTGTTTATTGATTAAATAATCTTAATTATTTAATTAATTTGTTTCATTATCCTATTTTAATTTAAAATTTGTCTTTTTCCTCTAAAACCAATAATTGAATGATTTTGATTAATTATTTAAATATTTAACATCGACTTCATTAATCTTCTACTTCTTTTCTAATTTCATCTAATAATTCTTCTAAATATTAATTAAATAATTTTATTATTTAATCAATGCCTTTTCTCTAATTTTAATTGAATAATTCTTATTATTTAATTAAATTAACATTCCTTGTTCTTGTCATCACAATTAAATGATTATTCCAATTATTTAATTACTAACTATGTCTTCTATAATTGAATAAAATAATTATTTTATTTAATTATTCCACTTCCATGATGTTAACTAAGTCTTCTAAAAATAAATAAATTATGCAATTTACTTATTCCTTATCATGCACAATTAAATAGATTTTGAATTTATTTAATAATATTTATTCATCTAGTTCAACCTCCATGACTAATACCGACTTTTAGTCTCACTCTCTAATCAATTCTATTATTCGTCCAATAACTTTTCCTATCTGATCAATCTAATTAGTCTTGTCTCCAAACTAATCAGTTCACTGGCCAATCAATTTTCTTAACTGATCAATATAATTAGTCTTCTATCAAATATATTTAGTCTTCCAATCAATCAATTCTATCATGTAGCCAGTTAACTCTTAATCAGTCTAAGTAATCAATTCAATCAAGTCTAGTCTAAATGAGTCTTAACTATTCATTATCAATCAATCAGAATTGTCTATCAAAAGCTAAGGAAAAATCTATATAATGAAGATGGTTCTGCATTATTCAAAACCATGATTTTTGAATTCTCATGTTATCATAATTGAAGCAAATATGAGATCTTACAATTGCAAAGAGAAGGAGAAAAGACAAGGGAGGATTTATGGTTTGATGTTTTCATGTTCATTTTCTCTGAATTATTTATCATATGCATTGAATTATGTCATTTCTCTCTTTAATAGGAGTACATTGCTTGAAATAATCTAGATCTTGTGGTTGGATATAACCTCTGTTGTTGCAGGTATACTAACTCAAATATTTACCCCCATTACACAAACCTTTCATGTGGTTGATTTGAAGTTGTAACCCTAGCTTGAATGGATAAGGTGCAAAGTTGAATTCATGGATATGTGTACAAGATTTAAGACATTACAAGGTAAGGAACACACTTGTAAATTTTTTTTATTGTAGATCTAAGGGTATGGGTTGGTTATTTTGAAGGGTTGGTTGTAGATTTGGCATTTAGAAAATATTGGGTCAAATGTATTTTTTAGAGATACATTCATATGAGGGTTTTGGGAGGGAGTTTTAATAAATGATCTCCTAGACAAAAATAGACCTTTCCATTAGGTCTAGGTTGGTCAAGCAAGGAATTTTGATATATCATTCAACCTATTTTGGCCAAGTTGAAAAAAACCTATAAAAAAATTATGCAGATGGCTATACAATTGTCAATTTTTTTGCCAGTCTACAAAAGAAGGAAAATATAAAACATTAAATTTCATCATCAGATTTTATAAACATGTAAACTATAAAATAACTAAATAAACCTCTTTTTTGGGGGACCACAAACCCCCTTGTCACTCACCGATGACTAACAGTCTTAGGACTATTAGTCACACAAAATGACAATCTTGCAACTATCAATTGTGTCAACCACAACTATGAAACTCCCTTGAGGCTAGTAGTTCATAGGTCATAGTTCCTGCATTGGGCCCTTGGGGACTGTTGGCTAACAGATTTGTTCTCCTTAAATCTTGATGTTTATTTTCTAACTCTATGCCCTTGGAAACAAATCATTAAACAACAGTTGGGTAAGCATTTACTTTGCTTCCCTCTGAATTTTACAAAGGTACAGCTCCCTTTTCAAAGATTTTCGATGAATGGATATTGCAATCTAAACATATAAGCTTTTAACTAAAAAGCAGGAAAAGATCTCTCAACTATTCTTAGACGGATGAGGTATAGCGATGAAAACTTGCAAAACTTAGAAAGAACCAGAAACTACTTTGCAGAAGAGATTTAAACTAACTAACTGATAAAAAAAAACAACACAACTAAGCATTCATCTACGGAAAACTGGAATTCACAAATCTAAAACTAAATGATTGAAATGGAATAACGCATGCAGAAGTTCAATATATAACTCTCTCAAAGTAGGGATATATATTACTATCTGATTTCCAAAGATCAAAATTTAATTCAGCATGAGCATCCAGGTATATCGAGCTCAAAGTCCAGATATCATCAGCCACTTAAACTATTGGAAAACAAGAACGAAATTTTACGCTATTCTAAAATCTATCTTTTTCCCTCCATTCTATTCTAACCCCTATAGAGTTTTAAGCTCCAGCTTATATAGTTCAGCAGTCCGAGAAAGCCTCCCGAAAAACTCGGCTTCTCGGACACAACCATAGAAAGAAACGGTTACCAGTTATAACAAAGTTCTCAGAATAAGGTTTTTAAAAGCAGGATAAATTAAGGAAATAAAATTGAATCCTGTTCAGCTTTCTTGCATATCTGTTGACGTGGCCATCTTCACCAGCTTCCACGACCGAAAGACACGGAGCAATTCCTGAGTAGGCGGGGCGTGCAGATTTTTTAGTGCGGCTAATTTGGCGTGCATCGCGTTCTTCTCCCATCGCATTTTCTGGATTCTTTCAGCCTGTTTCGGTAGTTGTCCCCAGTTCAAGATCAACATAGCCTCAATGTTGGCGGTTCTGGTGAGGTCGTGAACTATTGGAGCTTCACTCTCTTTGAAAGCATTCATTACATCAACGAAGGACTTAACCATCGCATCGACACCCTGATTTCCATCCTCCAGTTGTAAGATGCCTGAGGGGTTCACTACTTTTATGTCCTTCAAGGTGTCGGAGTGAATTTCCTGCACTTCTTTTTCCATGGCTTTCATCTGAGAAATCGCTACTTCAAACAACGTTTTCTTCCAGCCAAAGTTTTTCTTTAAAATAAACAGCATACAAGGATCCACTAACTTCATGGGATTTTTAGTTAAAAAGTGTTTTACTCCATAATCTTCAATCTCCTGCACTCGCATTACAACGTCTGCATAATTTTCTGCCTCGCTTTCCCATATTGGGATCAAGGTCTGAATTTCCCCCAGGAGTATTTCGCCGTCCACGCGGGTGCTCATGAAATCCCTTATGAAGACACTTCCTTCTGCTATTATACCATCTGTCCATGTCTTTATTACTTCTGTCCAGGTTCTACCTTGCTGTACCTGTTTGACCAACTTTTGATTTTCCGCCAAATTGGGGTCGAATCCTTGGTGGGCCTGTGCCAAAGGTAGCGCACCATTTTCAGCCAATGACAAGAGAAATTCTGCCATGGTTGAGACTATTTGCTTCAATTCCCATTTCTCCTTGCCATCTTTCTGTGACTGTCCTAACATATGATCTGCGGAAAATTTGAAAATGTGATCACAAGAGTCTCTGTTCAGAACCCCTAACTCCATTTTTGTTATTTCATAATCCTCAGGCTCAAGATCCTGCATCTCTCCCATAGGCTTTACTGTGGTGATTTTGGCAATAATCTTCCCTGTAGACGGGTCTGTTGTTAACCTCATGTCGCTTTTCATTCTTTTAGCCTTCGGGGTGCGAGCAGCATACCTGGTGACGATTTCCTTAACCGGCAAAGCAAGCGGTTTGAAGCTTTTCCTCTTGCTAACCGATTCAGTGAGCCATGGTGGAACCGAACTAGGCATAATTTGGTTATCAAGAGTCTTTACAGGCATGTCTGTAACCTGGGATAGCTCCTGATAATGTGTGAGAACCTCCTGAACCTTCCCTTTATGATCAGGGGTGAATGAGAGGTCTTCTTCATTGAGATCAATGACATCATCCAAATAATCAGGTTCTTTTGAAGCCATCTGGTTTTTCTTTTCTGACCTCATCCTTACCCTTGATCTTGGCGTGGTAGGGTGTTTCACTGAAGCTGTCTTCTCCTTCAATGATGTTATTTCACCTGCATTTGATAACAAAGGAGAATCATTAGCAAGAACTTGCTTTACACTTTTAATAGGTGACCCTGTATCAAGGCATGTGTTTGTAAGGAGTTGGACTCCTTTCTTCCTTTCCGTAATCCAATTCTCAGTTTCTTCAAAAATGCTGCGGGCTCGGAGTTTGATATCGCTGGATTCTTTCCTACCCCAATAGATAATTGGGACAATTTCTGCTTCTGAATAGGTGGCAGATGGACAGGGGACCTCTGAACTGTCCTCTTCTACACTTCTGATATCAAACCTCAATTGCAATAGCTTGATCTGAGATACAGTGAGTCTGGTTCGATCCCGCTCCCATATCATTTTCTCATCACTAAGATTTTCCCATAGATCCTCAAGATGATAACTTGGGGAAGGGTATTTACTTAGCCCTAGAGTCTGCCTGGCAAAACCCTTGCTATCAAATCCTGTCCTTGGTTCATAAAAGGGCATGTGGAAGTTCAGTAAATTGCTCCCCACAATGGATGCATCCAACATACTGTTATAGACTAAATGGCCTAGTTTCACCAGAAACAAAGAATTCCACTTGTCTTCCGGGAGAGTAGTTTTAATAACAATAAATAATTGTCTGCAAACTTCCACCAGAACAAAACAATCAAAAGCGTACCGAGGCAGCTTCAAGGGTTCCTCTTCAAATCCCCCTACCCGAATATATGTGAAGCGGGGAAATTGAATGTAGAAACTGCCAAAAATCTGAACCAATTTCTGCGCATTGTTTGAAATCCTCTGGTTCGGCGCCCCTGCGAGTTCTTGGCGCAATTTCCCCCAAAACACATCATGTACTTTCCTGTAGTCCTCTAAAACTTTATCTTTTCTCAACAATGGGCAATACTCGTAAATAAACAAGCTTTCGTTCCAAGGAACTT
>MU223436.1:1853519-1872028 GCA_018584345.1 Thuja plicata | reverse complement strand
AAAAGCAAGGTTGAATAATTTAGTGATTTCATTATTCAAAGCTGTTTAGGGGTATTCCCGCCCGAGTTTGTGGAACTCAAAGTGCAGAAGGTTTCAAAACCTTGTTTCTGTTATTCTATTCTATGCTAAGTCAGTGTTTGGGATAAATAGAGTGAATCCTCAGAGGGTATTTTTATATCAGCAAGAAAAGGGAACAACATCACTTACACATGAAAAGAAGATAAAATGTTGGGTTTATGAGGGCTTGCTTAGGTCAAACCTTGGTTTTGGAATTGACCTTGAAATTGAATTCAAATGTTTAATTGAATGAAAAGCATTCTTTGAAAGAGCATTGGCTAGATCTAAAATTGAATTGCTTGAATGAAATATTATACCTTCATGATTCTCCCTCATGTTTAAATATTCATGAAAAGGTTTATGTTGACTTGCATAATTGATTTTATAACTGTTTGATCATGGATTCCATCTTGAATGCTTGAGGTTTGAACTTTAATTCTTCTTCAATGCCTTGATACTTCTTGATTGTTTACTCAATGATATGGTCTTCATTTCCAAAGAATATTTTCCTTCTTGATATAAGGTGTCTCAAAAGGGGCTAGAGGGGGGGGGGGGGGCGNGGGGGGGGGGGGTCGTGGGGGTAAGGCTTTCTTTTTTGCCTCTCCTCATAAAATGTACACAATGTTTTAAAGCAAGCCACCATAGAGGATAAATTCCCACCCATATGATCTAACCAATTCAGGGTCCAAAATTGGGCTTTTTTTCATAGGTCAAGGGTGCCCTAGGTGCCATTGACCAACCAATCAAGGTTGGGTCAAGGAATAGTGGCCAATAAGTTGATAAAGTTGCCAAGTTTGAGCCAATGTGAGCAGAAACAAACAGGATCAGGCATGGAAGGCTAGAAATGCTAAAATGAGGCCAAGTTGAATATGAAATTATATAGGGATACAATTTATGATGCTACATTTGGCCCCCACTTTAGCTGGGAGTATGAAATTGTATTCACATTCTCAACAAAGTAGAAAGTAGCATTGGAAAACTTGTTACCTATTTTTAACCTCTAAGCCTAAAATTAGCTTTAGAGGAAGGTTATGTCCCTTGATGATATTTTAGAAGGACTTTAAAGTAAATGAGGACATATAAAAAAATCACTTCTAATACCTTTTAATTTAGGTGTCATTATTTTAAGAGAAAAGAAAATGTCTTTTGTTTTATTGCGACTTAAAGAAAAAATGGGTTGTCAAGGTGTTTTCATGTAACATAAGCTGAAAGAAAAATTATTTTTAAATTATTGGAGGTAAATGAAGATTAAATCCACGAGCCTCTCACGTGAATTCAGAGTTTCATAACAACTTCATTCATGAAATAACAAAATCAACATGTAAATAATAGTAAGGAGAAAACAAGAAGAAAGTTGTAGACAACTGAGTTTCTAAACGGATAGAAATATATGCATTAAATGAAAAACAAGATAAAGGAGTTAGAGATGTGGGAAAGAGCAGAGCAAATAGAAGTTAGTATTGCAAAAGAACACCAATAGAGAGGAAAAGGCAGTTTTAGAGGGGAGGGGATCAAATATAATGTATAAAGAGCAGTTCCAAATAGAAAGAACAATGTATTCTCAGGAAGAGGAGGGAAGTTTACACTCAGTGAAAGACTTATAAAATCATAAAAGGTTTGCATATTTTAAGGGATATGGAGAAATTTTTTAAAAGAATAAGGTTAGAGAAGCAAACGCTTACATTTATTTCCTTGTTTTTGCTTCTCCTTTCTTAGAATGAAGTTTTCCTTCATTGAGATAGAGTTATTGTTCGAGGAGTTTCATTTACTTTTTTTGGACAAAAATTAGAAAATATTAAACCAGAAAAACTCATTAAATTTCATGAGAACCTAGTTCGTATTTTTGGAGAAATCTTCACCAATTTGTAATAGTAGATGAACACACATCAAATGATAGTGGTATCTAGTCAAGGAATAATAAAAGCATGACAAATTTCATCAAAATCAATGATATTAAGGTTGAGAAGGACAAAATATACACTCATATGCTAAATAATAGAAATTATTTAGCAAGTGATTCAAGAACTTGAAAACATAGTGATGGACAATGTAAAGGATAGTGACAAATGAGTGAACATAGACTTTCATGTTGTTGATAGAGGTCTTCAATAGAAATAATTCCAAGGATAGAGCAATAAAAGATGTCAAACTTAAGGAAATGACTGATATAAACAACAAGGACAATAATTTTTAGTATAAGAGCTTGTGTGTTTTAAAGACATCATAGTAAAGAAGAGAATCTCAGTCCGAAAAAATCTTAAAGGGAAATAAACATAGAGGTGGAGGAATGTTTTAAGAAAATAATGCATATCAGTAGAAAAAAAAGAGAATCTAGGAAAATAGGAGATAGAGGTCAAAAGTACATGCACATTAGAAGGGATCCATGCACTGATTTTTCAAAATGTGTCTTCCATTGTCAAAACAGAGCTCATATTTTTCATCAAAAGGTTACCTTCACTATCTCAAGGTTCGTGACTCATATAAGGAACGCATAGTTGTTATGAAGATGTTTTGACATTTTTAGTGTTTCCAATGACTAATGACATGAGGATAAAAGATCAAGTTTCAATGAAAGGAGCAAATATTATGGTGATATTGCAAAGAAACACTCATACAAGTGGACAATGATGTCAAGAAGTCCATAGAGATTATAGCATAAATTAGATGTACTATCATAAAATAGAACAATGGACATTTCTAAGGTTTCTAAAATAGTATTGTGCACTATCAAATAGTTTTGTTTAAATGAGAAGAGGTGTCACTAATAAAAAGGGACTAAGATGTTACATCTCTCATTAAAAAGAGTATATAAAATTAGTGATCTTCAAGATTATAGCAATCAAAAGGGACATACTAATAGTATTGTAAAGTCATGAAAGTCAAGTGATATAAATAATAAACAAGGGTCATTATTATGATAGAAAAAAGGTTAAAAAGGTGTTAAAACATTGAGTTTGTTGTTGTCAAGGTGTGAAAATGGTGATAATAATTTCAATAAGATAAAAAAATAACAATCAAATTCTTCAAAACAACCATCAAAGTATTGATGACACCAATCAATGCATCAAATTAAAATACAAGGAAGATCACTGATCTAAAAGGGCAAAATTTTGAAATTCAAAATCTGAAGTGTCATCAGTTTGAGGCCTTGAAATATGACATTTTTAGAGGAGATATAAAAATTAAAATTCAATGGAAGAGGTCATATGGAAAGTGTATAAGTCAAGGAAAACCTTGGGAGGATAAAAATTGGATTATCTTTAGTTTTGACCTCGTTTTAGGGAGATTTTGAGTTGTACACAACCCTTAGAGATGTGTTTCAAATTCAAAAGTCATTGGACCCATTTGCAAGGAGTTTGTTTCAGTCATGTTAGAGCTTTAGGTGACTCTACAACAACCCCGAGATCAAATGAAAGACCAATATGTAGAATCATATTATTGTTAATAGACATAATCAAAATGTACGTAATGAGCCTACTAGTAAGACAATAAGAGACTGTGATAAGGAGAAGATAAGTTATCACCCATACAAGGTAGAATCACATGTCCACCAAAGATGGATCATCCTCCATTATGCAATGAAGTATGTGCAACATGTGGATGATGATAATGTGATATGTACACTAAAGGTGGAGACAACACATAAAGTAGAATGTGATTACAACTATCATCACCTAAAGTGGAATTTCTCCTACACCATGTGCAAATATAGGTGAAAATTCCTATGTGTCTCAATCACACACTACTAGGTGATGCATTATCCTAAGTGAGCTTAAGTAAAGTTTGATTAGGTGAATATTTAATTACACCAACACCCCCCTTAAGTGAAACTTACGTAAACTCACAATGCAAGATGGGTCTTGACTACTAGTTCATGTTAGGTACCCATGTACAATAAAAATGCACTGTAATCTCTCATAAAGTTGAGAAAGGGAGAAAAACTCATGGGAAAAAAATCCCCTCCAAAAGAGAGATGAAACAAACAAGATGCATTGATAGAGGACTCAAGACCCCCAAAGGAATACATACATCATCCATATGCAAGCAAGTATCCCCCCATATGAAGAAAAGAAGGAGAAATGATATCCCCCATAATGAATAATATTATGAAAAAATGGTGAGTTCCTTAAGGCAAAACATAGTCCAATGCCTACAAACAACATATCTCCCCTTAGGAAGAAGATAGACCAAGTACAAATGCACGAATGCTTCCCATTCTAGACAGAAATTAGGAAGTAGAATCCAAATGTAGTATGATAATGTATTTGAAATATGCTCATGTGTCACCATGTCCTCAGATGATGAAGATGCCACAAACCAATCAGGAACATGCCCAATCATAATAGAAGGTGAAAAACAATGAACCAATGGAAAATGATCGTGAACAAGCTCCAAATACAAAAATGAAGTGAAAACATTGTTTCCACAACTATCATGAAATAGAAGTGATGTATTTGAAAACTAAAAGAGTGTCACCAAGCTTGAATAATTCATCACATAAGCATGATCAACTTGAACCAAGAAATGTGACATGTCAAGTGAAGAAAGAGACTCATGCATGTCAATATCCAAAGAAGGTGAAGAAGATTATCCAACTGTGATGAAGCTTTCATCAAAGAGAAGAGAAATCTCCTCAAATGTGTCCTCCAAATTTGAAATGTGAGACTCCACAAACAATGAACCAATTTCTGGAAGTAGGAATCCCAATCAAGAAGAAAAATATATATCTCTTGTAATGACTCACTAGAATCACAAATAGATGAATGTGTGATCTCAAATGGAGAAGTAGGAGCTGTAGGGGGAGTCACTGGATCATCATATCTATCAAGTGCTAGATAATATTCAATATCCTCTTCAGTATCATCATCATAGGGAATTTTATCTGCATCATCAAGTGGAAGGTTACAATCTACAACAGGATCATCTGGGATTGGAGGAAGACGTGGATCTCAAAAATTATATTAAATAATGGTACAAACTATATGTGGACACTAAATACCTCTTAACTTGGAGTAGATATCATGGTGTAAACCTGAACTAAGACTCAAACCAATCAATCATCTAATATGACCATTTCTATCTTCCCAAACTATTTTCTTCCACTATGTCTTTGACTTAGGAATGCGGCTATAAAAATGAGGTAAGAGATTAATCCATCTACAATGTGTGATGATTCCTTTTTCTAATAAATCATAATTTTATGTAGAAAAGGGATGGACCACTTCAAAACAACCCTAAACAAGTGCCTTTGTTCATTAGAATGTGGGGTTTTCTTCACAAATAGGCCTCATTACTTGTAGCCTTTCAAAATGACCTTTTTGACCATAACTTTCATCTCAGACCTGATATTAAAAATGTAAGACCTTTTTGAGATAATATTTTGACTTTTATTCAACATATCTAAAAACGGGTTGTGGTTCCTTTGTACATACTAGGGAAAATTTTGATTGTCCTCTTTTCTATTAGACTTAAAAAGGTGCAACAAATTTAGTTTTTCAGGCATAACTTTCAGTATAGGCATGATATAAAAATGTAAAAATAGATTCAGACACCCATTTGCATATTATACAACATTTAAGTTAATTTGTACAAGAAACTTCAAAAAATGATTTTTTTGCTCACTATTACCTTAACTACGGTTTCAAACTTGTGTGTAGAGAAATTTCCATAAGTTTTGATCTACTCAATGAAATTAAAAAAAATAAAAATAATTTTTTTAAAAAACTATATTCACCCCTTGTTCATATCCAATTGGTTTCAAGAAGCCATAGATCTGTACTAAACTATACCATACACTACAACATGACAGGAGAAATATGGAAATTGTAGTCACTAAAATGGTCATAACTTCCACAAAACACAAAGAAATTTTTTGAGACCAAAAGGACTTGAAAGATAAAAAAATATTCACAATTTTAAAATTGGTTTTAGGATAATATCAATATGTTTCAGGCCATACAATGCAAATTATAGTCAGATTCCATAAAAGAATTACAAGGAAAAAGTAGTAAAAATGATGCATATCTTCCATTCAATCTTCCCCAACCCATAAATTCGACTTGGAAGGTTCAATTTATACATTTTATACCCTAAAAAATACTCTAACCATTCAACCAACCATTGTTTTAACATAAAGCATCTTTTTGACAATTTTTGCAAAGTTGCTTGATAACTTTTTGAGAAACATTGACAACTTTAACATTTTTGACATCTAATCACCCAAATCTTTCCATAATGGTCCGAAATGACTCACATTGGTCCTATTGACCTTATTGACTCAACCAAACCACTATAAACCAAATTTTGACAAATGAAACTAATTTGACTCAAAGGGTGCATTTCGAATACCCCTGCATCATACTCCCCACGAAAAAAAAATTTGAGTTCGATCTCAAATATGAACCTTCTTTCTCTTTTTCCAGTTCCTTTGCATGTGTGCATTGTATTCTTTGTGCTGGATCTCAACTATATTCATTTCAATTGATTCACTTGTGCTTTTTGGTCCAACAAAAAGCTTCTTGAGCCAAGGCCAATTTGGCCCTATATACCCATGGTTTGCTGCTTGTCTCCTCATTCTAATTTTGGCTTTGACTTCCATTGGATTTTTATGTTCTCTTCATACACTTTGTCTTTGTTACCCGAAAAATAAATAAACATATTAAAGAAATCATATGATTCTTCTTCATACTTCAATTATTCATCCACCTCATTTTTTTTTTCCATACATTATTTTCTCTTCATTATTCCCCTAAATCTTTGGCATCACCTCAACCTTACTCAGCCATTCATTTTCATTTTTGAATTGATCACCCATTGTTTTGTTCTCCTTGAAACAAACATTCTCAACTCTTGATTATTCTCTTAAGAACCATGCTATCTCCTTACCCTCCATAACTATCTTCTCTCCCTGGACTATCCTTGAGTCCTATATATCTTAGTATGTTATTACTTTGTCTTCCTGAACATCATCCACTTCAACATAAATGTCGCTATTAATTTCATTAGTTTAAGAAAATTGAAAAGAAATTTCTTCCACTTCTTTGTCAACTATTTTTTAAAACAACATGGTATTTTCAAAATGTGTTACCTCATCTATTACCTTATTTGTATTTTTCTTCATAATGTCTCACAACCTTCTTCTCACTTAAAAGCAAGCTTTCAATTCCTATGCTCTCATCCTTGAAGGTTGTTAATGCATATTTCTCACCATCCTTTTCCAACTCATATGTGATGTGTTTCTTTTATAATTTTTTGTCCTACTATAATTCCACAACCTTCCAAACATGAGGCGACATACATCCAAATGCATAATATCACAAACTATTTCATCCTTATAAGGGCCTATATGAAGCTCAACTTTGCATTGCTCACTTACAGTTACCAGGGTATCTGTTTGAAGCCAAGTCACTGAATAGGGAACATGGGGTTGTATTATCTCCAAACCCAATTTATCTACCATATAATCAGAAACAATATTATCCATGCAAATACCTTAAATCACAACTTGACAACATTTACCTTTGGATTTGCATGTAGTCTTAAAAATTCTTTCCTTTAACAAATTTTGCTTACTTTCTTGGCTACAATTTATTCCTCTTATAATATATTTTTAATTTATTCCTCTTATAATATATTTTTAATTTATTCCTTCTATAATAAGGTCTAATAGACCATGTTTAACTTTTTTGAATCTGGTTTAGGTCTTAGAAGGTCATTTTTGGATCATGTCAAATATTGTAAAAAGTTGTCATTGTTGTCATGACAACTTTTACAACTTTTTAGCAACTTTTTAAAAATGTGGTTGCAAGTTAGTATTTGAGTGGTTGTTGATTTTAAACTACTTTTATATGCATAAATAGGATGGGTACATGCTATATAAGGGTTTGGTGTGGTTTTTGGAGACTTTTTCTTAATGAAAGGAAGGATTGTGTGCATTCTAAACATGTTGCAGTTTGATCACACTGTTATTTCGCCTTGAAATCCTCCATGCTTTCATCTGAAACCAAGTGAATATGAAAGGGGGGTGAATCCTATAAAAAAATTTCTTGTTTAATTTAAATTAATTCAGTTTTGATGAAGTTATCATCATTTTTCTAAAATCTGTCAAAAACCCTACCTAGGGTTTGCCTAGACAAAAACAAATGTATAATTTCACTTCCCACTATTAAAAAAATTCCAAAATGGGTGGGAATGTGTATTTTTATGTTAAATTTATTGTTCCATGTTTTTGAAGAGCAAGGATGAAGGCTAGATGTTGATTATGTGATGCCCTAGGCTGGAAACCACTTGTTTTTGATATGAGAAGATATCCAAGAGTTAGGTTTTGATTAAAATCCATTGGAAGTGGGTTTGGGAAGAATAGGTATACCATTTGGGACATTTCAAATATATTTGTAAGAAGGTTTGGGGCTTGGAGTGTAAAAACCTTGTTTTGACCTAGTCAAGCAAGCTTAATTAGGCATATTTGGAATTGAGACAATCCAATTTTGAAGAATACTTTCCAAAGGAACCATGATTCATTTTGAGATATGTTAAATAAGGGCCAAATGGGTGTTTGAATAAATTTTTATTTATTGGATCTCAGTTATGGTTTGAAATTTATGGCCAAAATACATGATTTTCTCCCCCCTTTAGGCCTAATTGTTGATTACCAGTCAATTAATGAGTGAGATGTTCCAAAAAACCCCATCAAAGTTTTTTAAATGTTTAAAGGGGCCAAAAGGGTATTCCAAAATCTGACCATATTGTTAAGTTTGAGCAATCCATGGGCGATATGCTTGAAAACCCTTTTTTGGAGGGTTATTAGGAAGACTAGGCCTTAGCAAGTGAAATACACCACTTAGGAGTTTGTAAATTGAATTGGAGGAATGAAACCATTTGTAGTTGTGAAATATGGTAAAATGAATCCATAAACACCCCTCCCCTTCATCAATTGGTATCATAGCTATAAGACCATGAGAGGGAGTTGTGAGAGAGAGTTTGTTGTATCCTCCAATAGTGATGAAGCTGGGTAGAAGGTGTGCAAATTTATTCCACTGAGAGGAAGTGGGTAGAAAAGGTCTTGGAGATTTCATCTTATAGAATCCTATTTGGTATAGGATAATTGTGTGTGTGAATAATGGATGTGTGGAAGCTATACTTGTAGAGTAAGGGTTTACAAAATAAGAAACAAGAGAGAGAAAAGAGAGGAAAGAGAGGTAAAGAAGAAAAGTGAGAAGGGAAAACAAATAGATGTTTAACAAGAGATAAGATAGTTGAGGTAATCCTTGGAGAAAATAAAATAAATGCAATAAAAATGGAAAAAATAATGGAATTTGAGATGCAACAGTTGCTTGAGAGAACAAACCAAGAGCAAAGTTGACATTTACCAATCAAAAAGAAGGTTGCATGGCCTATTAAGAAGATTATTTAGAGGAGAAGGAAAGAGGAGACAATAGAACTAGACATAATAGAATCTTTATTGATGGAGGAATATAACGAACAAACCAAACAAGCTAAGGTGATGATGGTTGGTAGAGAAGAGTTCATCAAAGTAGAAGAATAAAAGCACATGGAGGTTGCAACCATTTCAGAACTTGAAGGTACCAAGATTTATTTTTTGAAGAATGATATAATTTTTGAGGGAAATGATGTTGAGTTGGTGTCAAAATCTGAGTTGTGGAAGGTCAAGGATGAATTGATTTTGTAGGCTCAAGTTTGGTTTAAAAGGTATGTTGATATGGTGATGGAAGGAGTGTTTCATTTATTATTTTTTAAAGAGGGTAGTGGTCCTTCAGTCTTTGTCAAATTAGAGGTTAGTGAACCTGATAAAGAAACAGTTATATGGGTGTCACAACAGGTGGAACAGATGGAAAAAAAAAGTGAAAAAATTAAGGATGAGTTGCTAAGGAAGGTGGATAAGTTTAAGCATGCATCTAATGGGAAGAAGAAGGAAGGAATACACAATTTTCTTGTTGCGATTGCAATATTAAGGAGGGATAGACCTAAGTTCAAAATGAAGCAAGCTATGGATGAGAAGCAAGTTGATATGACATTATATGAAATCTATCGAGGAGAAGGGAAACAACTACATGATGGAAATGACAAATGCAACCAAGGGACTGATGTGGCAGTTGTAGATTTACCTTTTGTTTTGTACTTTTCATAATTGATTGTGGTTGTAGGTTATAATGCATGATATTAGACATTTATAACTATTGAGAGGATACAAAAGTTTAATCCACCAAGGTTGGAGTGTGTCTCAGACATGAAGGCACTCAAAAAATCAAAGATCAAAGCCTACTTCCAGTACTTGACTGAATGGAAGGGCCTACTCTACAAAGAAGCTGATTGGAAGATGGAGGGTCACTTTTGCATACATGACACATTATTGTAGGTCCTCACTCAAGGGACTTGAGTTCTATTTCCATGGGGACTATGGTGCAGGATCACCTGGTTGAGTTCATGCCTCTGAGAGGTTTGTAAATATTTTTTTTAGATGGCATTTTAATCATGTAATAAGGTCTAATAGACCATTTTGAACTTGTTAGAGTCTGGTTTAGGTCTTAGAAGGTCATTTTTGGATCATATGTCAAATATTATAAAAAGTTGTCACTGTTGTCATGACAACTTTTACAACTTTGTAGAAACTTTTTCAAAATGTGGTTTCAAGTTAGTTTTTAGGTGGTTGTTGATTTTAAAGCACTTGTATAGTCATAAATACCTACGGACTACATGCCATCCAAGGGTTGAGTGTGGTTTTTGGAGACTTTTTCTTAATGAAAGGAAGGATTATGTGTGTTCTAAAAACATTGCAGTATGATCACACTATTATTTCGCCTTGAAATACTTAATGCTTTCATCTGAAATTGATTGGATGTGAAAGCGGTTGAATCCTCTAATTTTTTTTCTTTGGTTTCATTTAAATTCATTTAGTTTTGATGAAGTTATCATCATTTTTCTAAAATATGTCAAAAACCCTATCTATGGTTTGCCTAGAGGAAAATAAATGTATAATTTCATTTCCCACCATTGAAAAAATCCCAAAATAGGTGGGAAGGTGTATGTTACCTTTCATGTTCCATGTTTTGTAGGAGTATGTATGAAGGCTAGATGTTGATTCAGTGATGCCCTGGGCTGGAAACTACTTGTTTTTGGTATGCGAAGATAGCCAAGAGTTGGGTTTTGATTAAAATCCATTGGAAAAGTGTGGGAGTTGGTTTTAGAAGAATATGTAGAACATTTGGGACATGTCTGAGCCATTTTAAAGAAGTTTTGGGGCCTGGAGTGTGAAAACCTTGTTTTGACCTAGTGAAGCAAGCCCAATTAGGCACATTTGGAACTAGGACAATCTAATTTTGAAGCATACTTTCTAAAGGAACCCTGATCCATTTTAAGATATGTTAAATAAGGGTCAAATGGGTGTTTGAATCAAGTTTTATTTCTTGGATCTCAGTTCTTGTTTTAAAGTTATGGCCAAAATACACAATTTGCTGCTCCATTTAGGCCTAATTGTTGATTACCAGTCAATTAATGAGTGACATCTTCCAAAACAAACCCATCCAAGTTTTTTATATGTTGAAGAGGAGAAAAAATAGTATTTCAAAAGGTTAACATATTCTCAAGGTTGGAAAATCCAAGGGAGATATGCTTGAAAACCTTGTTTTGAAAGGCTACTAGGAAGACAAGGCCTTAGCAAGTGAAACACACCAGTTAGGAGTTTGAAACTTGAATTGGATAAATGAAAACCTTCATAGTTGTGAAATATGGTACTAATGAAGCCACAACCACCTCGATATACATCATTATTACTCTTAGTAAAAGTTATTACGACATGATGTGTTCCATATCCCATGACTACATCAATGATACACTTCTCAAATCATATAGAGATCAACAACTAATATTGTGAAAATATCAACATCAAATAGAAAAATTAATGAAAGATACCTACACTATGATGAAGTTTATAGAAAGAGCTTTTGTCAATATCTCGTTTGCCGAATTTTTCTTATGTTTGCCAAAGTTTTCTTATGTTTGCCAAATGTATGAGCAAAAGAAAAAAATACCACTTAGAGGCACAATGGGGGCTAGAAAAACAAGCTGAATGTAGGCTCCTAGTCGTTGATGTGATCACGTGTTGCTGAGAGGTGCAAATATTGGTGGGCGCTATAAGCGCAAGCCCCACCTCTGGTGGAGCCCGTGCCAACCAAGGAGAACCCAAAAATGACAGATCTGTTAAAGAACCATAAATATTCTCCAAATATGCGGCTTGTAATAACGTGTGCAAATCCAATATGTCTTCTTCATGGGAAATACACTGCAAACTCCAAGCTGATGTGCGTGAGCCACAAAGAACACCGACTTCATTTAAACGTCAATCTCCAATGAACCTCCAGTCTATGCACAAATTTATATGATACATGGGCGCTAATAAAATGTGGCTGCAGGCAATGAGAAACTAAGTCCCAATATTGATTTCTAAACCAACTAAATAGTATGAAAACTCTTATAAATAAATAAATACAGATCTCAATATTGAGTGTGAAATAGACTCCCAAACGTTTGGCAACCCCTGATCACAACAAAAAACCACCAGATCTGATGAGACTGTCACCAATCTTCCAAATCTTGCAAAAATAACGAGATTTAAATCCCACAAAGAAACTACGCCTGCAAGTGTCCCATATCTAACAAGGGTATGACTCAAAATATATTTTTCCCAAACAACATATTATGCCCGATCATAAAAATTCCGCATTAGATCATTAAAAAAACCTTCTATGTCCTCTAGATGCCTAAGTTTTCTATGATGTAATGATTTGCAGAGATAAAATGATGACGAAAATCAAATTTTCTGAATTCTATAAACTCGGGAGGTGCCAAATGGTCCTCCGACTAAAAAAAATTCTACAGAAACATTTTTACCCGAATACATGCTTATCTATAGTCAAAATTTGTCAGAATGACCCCCTGGATGTAATGATGATGCTCAAATAGCCTTATTATGCAAGCCAAATTTTCTACTCTTGAGAAGAAGTCTTCACACCTAAAAAGATCTGATAACATGTTAGAATTTTAGGTGACTCTATAACACCCCCATGATCAAATGAAAGACCAAGATAACTTTCATAAAAGAATGAAAAGACAATTGCAAATAATAAAAGAATGATATTTTTGCTAATAAACATAATTAAAATGTACATAATGAGCTCTTTTATATAGGCAAGGCAATAAGAGACTATGATAAGGATAAGATAAGTTATTACCCATACAAGGTAGAATCACATGTCCACCAAAGGTGGATCATCCTCCATTATGCACCTAACTATGTGCAACATATGGATGATGATAATGTGATATGTGCACTAAAAGTGGAGACAACACATTAAGTGGAAGGTGATAACAACTATCATCACCTAAAGTAGAATTTCTCCTACACTATGTGCAAATATAGGTGCAAACTCCTAGGGGTCTCAATCACGTACTACTAGGTGGTGCATTATTCTAAGTAAGTTTAAGTAAAGTGTAATTAGGTGAATATTTAATTACACCAACAAGTCAAGAAGATGATTTGAAGGAGCGCTTTTAGTGAGTTGGCAACCACCTCATATGCACTTTCAATTGACTCATCTTGTCCACTTCACTCAAGCCAAACAATTGGAACATCATGCCAAATAGAGCCAAAATTCAAATTTCAAATTGTTGGAGCTTCCTCTTGTTTATAAGTCAAGCTTATTCCTCTTTTTTTTCTCTAGTTCCAAGTTTTATCACTACTGTAGCAACATGATGTGTACTTTGTAACTGATTTCTTATGAGCTATTGAGTTAATTGTAAAGCATTTTGTCTTGAAATGCTAGAAACTCCTATTTCTCATTAAAATAAGCTTGTTTCCTTCTTAAATGCTTTTTTGTTCTAGTATTGTATGTGAGTGATCTGATAAGAATATTATATTTTCCTTCATTTTTATCAAATTCCTTCAATATTGAGTTCAAAGAGTAGCATGTTATAGTGCAGGTCTATGAATGTGTTGTCATTTTGCTGTATTAAAATCATGAAAATAATATTGTTTTCCTTTTTATAAACATTAGAAAACTTAAACCTTTCATGTGAATTGCTATTGCAAGCATGTGTAATTGAGTTGTGAGTTAATATAATTTTATTAGTTGAGTATTTTGTGAGTTCAAAAATATATCAAGTTTTTAGCCTTTGGTGTATCACCTGTTAATTTTAGGTTTAAATTTCCAAGCACTTCTCCTACCCTTTTCCTGGCAAATAATAGTTTAGGTGAGAACCATAAGTAGGAAGCCGATCTTCTCCATAGGTTCATCTCTTTTACAGGTTACCCACAACATGGAGATGTTCCCATGTTTCACTAGCAAGTTGAGTCTTAATTAACTGGGTGCATTATTAGGTGACAAAACAACTTTTATTGAGATATTAAAGAGGCAAGAAACACTAAGTGCCCAAGGGACTTAGGATCTTATTAATCTCATATCAAGATAAAAGGAGAAAATGTATGAATAGAGAAGAGAGAGTATGACTATGCTTTCCTAGTAAGGTTATGCTTACTATGATTCATGTAGCAAACGGGCTCAAGGAGAGTCAAGTAGTCTACCAAGTTGTGTGATGCTAGTCAACTCATCTTGAAAATCAGTGCAAAATATTACAAAGCAAAAGACATAGTTTGCAAAGTAACGTGCAATTTTTTTTACTGCAAAAATATGCTGTGATGTGTGTTTAAAGTGTAACAAAGAGCAGAGTGTATGCCCCCACAGTAAATAAATTGTGTACGCCTTAATAGGAACATTTTCTTTAAGGTAGCATACATGCATCCAAAAGATATGTACATTGCCATGATTATGCACCCCCAAACAAGGGTAAATCAAGGGAAATGGAGTAGAGCACATAAGGAATCCACTAAGGGGGTTCAATATGTGTATTTGAACTCATTCATATCAAGTATATTTATAGTGAATCAAGCCCCTCCATGAAAGGTAGTGGAACTAAGAGTACAATCAAAAAAGAGAACATAGGATGAATACCATAAGTCTTTTTGGGTCAAATTGGTAGAGACCAAAAAGAGGTAGATCTCAATGCCCAAATAGACAACATAAAAACATATTTATGACAATAGCACATGTACAACATGGCATTGAGATACAAATAGAGGAATGTTTCAAAAGATTCAATCCTTAAATTATTACCTTGCACCAATGACATTAATACAGGTCTGATTACTGAGAGTGGATGGGTGAATCAGTAATCAACAAATTCACCCAATTCAACTTCTTTAAACTTTATGCACCAAAATATTCACTATCAACTAACATAAGTAAAAATTTTAATACATACATTCATAAGTAGTCAACCACACAATGTAAACACCATATTTATCTTGTGGAAACCCAAATGGGAAAAAACCACCATGTGAGATGATACCCACAAAATCTGTACTCTTCTGGAATACACCCTGTTAGGAACTTACCCTATTAAAGGTTTACAAAACATTGTTAGGTGCTACCTGGTTAAGGGATTTTCCTTTAGATCTATTAGGATCTTTGCCCTATTAGGAGAAGCCTTGTTAGAGGAATTAAAACACAAGCTAATTTGTCACCTTGTTAGAGGATTTACAATAAAGATCTGTTAGGATCCACCATGTTAAGGGATTTCACTATTACAGTGATTAGAAAGCAACATATAAAATGATATGTGAAAACTGCACTACCTTTGCATAATCAGATCCTTTTAAGCTCTAAAATTCATCTTCATACTATATACTCTTCCTCAACTTGATCTCACTTGATTCCTTTACTTTCTCTATCACCAAATCCTTCTATAATTCACAATCAACTCTCTTCTCTCTCTTTTTTCTTCTGTAAGTTTTTATTATATAGATTTACTTCCACTGACTTAAAACAAACCCTAGTTCTGAGATATGAATAATCCAGATCATCTTAGGTAATATACAATGTATCTAGTCACTCATAATTTTTTTTCTCTGACCGCGTCGACTTTCACATAGATTTTACCTTGGTAGTTGAGCCATTTTAAAAAATGCATTTGACCAAAAGAAACTTCATGAAGAATCCACCTCAAATGTATACCTCGAGCAATGTGATGTCAAGTAATTCCCACAAATCATGAAACTAACTTTCCACTTCACTAAAATCATCACTGATCCTATTGCCACATCAAATTCCTTCACCAATCCATAAATATTCATAGCCTGTTCAAGAACTCTGTCTTGTTTACCTTTTCATTCTGTTAACACCGCTTCCAGTCAAATAAACTATTTGTACCGATCAACATTATGAGTCCCGCTCACACCCACAGTATCTTGACATTGTTGACAATCATATCCTATGACCACTCGACCAAATAATTTACCGATTTGAGATAACATTCAAATCACTTACTGTTTGTCACTGATTGTTCTAGCAATTACCTGGTTTGAGTTCAATCAAACATAACCAACTCAATTCTTCATATCAATAGTCACGATTGAAAATTTAACATCACAATAGATGACATATACTTCTATTAGAATATAAACTTTAGAAACATACCGCAACTCATGATTCACTTACACAATTTTTGGTAACATACTGAAAACACTAAGTCAATTAGTTGACATCAATGATAACCAAATAACTAATTCACCTGTCATCAAATCTGTACCAAAATTTATCAATGCAATACTCACCATCACTATATCAGTTATGCTAACAAATGAAACAAAAATGATCATCTAAAGGGAGCTTAACATAACACAAAGACATGAAGAAGCACATCATAGGGGAAGCACATTACATGAAAGAAAACACACAAAAGAGTCTACTATGCACAAGTGAAGCTAGTCAAGCAGGTCATCTACCTACCAATATTTCTTAACATCACTTAAGGATGGTGGATAAGGTGCAACAGGAACTACAAAAAACCTGAAAACTGATGAGTCACTTTGTTTGTCACTAGGAGCTAGGGTTAATGCTTTTGAAAATCTTGAAGAAAGCTCATGATTAATTTCAATAACCTCATATATATCATCAAAACCATTAGCATCAACATGATTAGAATCAACATTTTTATCATAAATATCATCATAAAATTAATCATGTAATAGGATCCTTAATGTGCAAATAAATTGAACAATTATTTTTCTTAAAAAAATAATTTTTTTAGATGATCTTCCTTCCTTAGGCTAGGAAAAGGTTGGTCAAATGTTATCATGTTAGTATTTGACATCTTATGGGAGGGGAGGTTTCGAGAAGAAAGTTCATGCACCTTGGAACAACATTTTCTTGATGGTCTCTTGCATTACGATTTCTCTTGGCTCAATTGGAGACTTGTAAAGGTTTAGGATCAATCAAAATAGGATCCTTTTCTTGCATTGTAGAAGTAGGAACTGAAGGAACCTTGCTAGGTTGAGAGATGGAGGATGTTGGGAATTTTACTTTGTAATATGTAGAAGGTGGGTTTGTAACATATGTAGGATGAATAGGTGTAGGAAGAAGTATAGGTTCAAGATGAGGAGGTGGAATATCCTTAGGTTTACTCAAGGTTGATATATTTTCATGTTTGAATTTCTGATAAGATAAGAAAAGTACATCTTCTTAGGGTTTCAAAGGTTTAGGTTTTTTGAGTCCAAAATAAGTCAAGGGTAGAGTTTCCATCTCTTTCTAATGGCTTGCAAAGACTATGATTGATAGTGATAATTCACCCATTATGAGGGAACCTCAAAAACTTTAGAATGGTAGAAGCTATAGCTTTCATGGAATCGAGACAAGGATGTCATAATTTCACTTGAAAATAATTTGAGGTAGTAATAATAACAAAGGTAACATGTAAGCACTTAGTACCAACCTCAATAGAAAGATTGATAGAACCTACATAAGGACAATGTACTTTAATCATAAACATCGGATTTGTCATACGTATATGATGACATTAAGTTTTTCCATTAGTATTGCAAAAGAAAAAACATAGCAGAGATCATCGGTATAGGCATATTTGACAGAAAACAAACCGCTTTACCCGACGAGATGAAAATACTTGTCATGAAAATGCTAAGTATAAAATTACCCGACAGACACTAACAAGTGTTGAACCGATGACAAAGCATAAAGGACATCACTGATGGTACAATTTTATGAACATCACTGATAGAGCAGAAAAGGAAAGGAACCCAACGAATAGTTCAATATAGGGAAAGCGATGGAGTCGAAGCATGACAGAGAAAAGAATGAAAGGAAACCGACAAACTGACAGAGAATCCCAAGTATCAGAGTTTGACAGTCAGTTACAGAACCCACAAATAGTGGATCTGACTTTCCACGTCAGATAAAATATTGTAATTCTATTTATAGAGTTTTAATTTGTTTTAAATCATTACTTGAGGGTCAAGCAAGTATATTTTAATTGTTTTAAAGCATCCTAATGGATCTAAAACATAACTAACTAAAGATCAAGGTCAA
>MU223436.1:1807939-1829004 GCA_018584345.1 Thuja plicata | reverse complement strand
AAACAATAAAAAAGGAGGGTAAAAAAAGGAAGAGAGTTGAGGGGAAAGAGACCCGTGGAAATGTTAACACAAGTAGGAAAAGAATTGTTCTTACTTCTGATGAGGAAGACAAAACCCCTGATAAGAGAAAGACGAAGGAAAAAGACAACAGAGATATCGAAAAAGAAGACACAGTGTTTAAAACGAGGGAGCAGAAAGCTGACACTCAGAAGGAGGACGATTTTATGGACCAGAATAAAGATGGGGATTCTGGGTTCATGGAAAATCCTGAAAATCTGGAAAAAGGTGATCCGGCTAAGAAAAACAAAAAAGGTATTATTGATGATTTTTCTGGTCTGATTAATATCATGTATAGTGATCAGGTTATTTTAAAAAATCAAGTTGAGAAAACTCAGGAGGATATGAAAATTCTGAATAGAATGGGGATAGGGGACAAACCAGTGGCTGAATGCCTGAAGGAAATGAGAGATGTTGTCGGCAATTCGGAAGCTCAGGCTGAGTATGCCAACAAGGTGGAAATTATGGAAAAACAAATAAATCAAATTAAAGACAAGATGGAAAAGGACAACAGGGATGATGATATTAAGAGTCTGCATAAAAAAGTTAAAAGACTGGAGACATATGTCAAGAAAATAGGGGAACAATGTCTCATAAGTTTGAAAGCCTACTGTGGTCATGCCCAAATCCTCATGGATAAACTAGAAGTAATCAATAAGGAAAAAGACAGCAGCATTGTGGAGAAGACGGGACCGGGATCGCGTACCAGAGCCAGCGCAAAGAAAAAGAGCCCTAAGGAGGACAAAGAAATAGAGGAGCTGAAAACTTCAGCTAATAACATGCAAATAATGATCCTCGAAGCTGAGGAGCTGGTTAAAGATATGTAATTGCTCTTTTTGCTTTCTTGGCTGGGTTTTTTGCTGTCCCTGCTGTCTCCTGTTGTTACTTTGGGACATTTTTATGTTCGAATTGCTGTTTTGCTGTTCATTTCTATTTTGAAGCTTTGGCTTAGCTGGTTATGCTTTTAAAAAACTATGTATCTTTTATACTAGGTTGCAGGTCCTTGTAAAACCTGCTGAATTCTTTGGTTTTTTGTAAAGGTTTCGGGTCCTTGTAAAACCTGTTTTTACTTAATCAGAACTAAGTGCATATAAATAATATTTGAACATGAAAATCATAATTAAACAAGATGTAAGATACATCAGGTTCACCAAAATGTAATTTTGATGAAATATGAATAAGGTGTATGATCAGTAGCCTATGTAAACTAGGAACTAAACCTATTTCCCTCTACTTGGTTACATTAATGAGAGTTTCCATCCAATTGGCTCAAGCTACAATTTCATCCAAATAGATTGATCATAAGGTGGATCCAAAAATCCTTTTTAAGTTGAAAATGATTATGCAAAAGGTGTGAGTTGAATGCTAGATCTAGGGCCAAAGATGATAAATTGAGGGTTTTTAACATGCACACATAAACTTTCAAAACAAATATGAAAACAAGAGTTACAAATTTAGAAAAAGGAGTTCGAAAGGAACACGTGTCTGAAACTTGGGCTGAAATTAGGAGATAAATGTCGAGCATGGTGATCTTGATGTAGGAATATCAGATGTATATGTAAATTATATTTTCCAGAACAAAATGGTGCTCAAAATCTTCCCCAAAAGTTTCATTAGAAAAGTGTAGGTAAAATGTTGGGCAGAGCAATGCCAACCCTTCTTTTTAGATATGTGAAATATCAATATTGTGGCCCCTGTCTACTCTATTTAATTCTAAATCCATGTCTTACGATCCTGTCAATTGCACATGCAAAGAAGATAAAATGTTGGGCTAATGGGGGTTTGCCTAGGTCGAATCTCAGTTTTGGAATTAACTTTGAAATTGAACTAAAATGTAGTTGAATTGAAAGTGTGGTTTGAAGGAGTAGATTCTATATATGGCAAAGTGAATTTCTTGAATGAAATGTTACCTTCATGAGCCCCTCTTATGTTGAATTCTTCATGAAATGGTTGATATTGACTTGCATAATTGCTTGATCATGGATGCCATCTTGAATTCTTGAGATTTGAACTTTACTTCTGCTTCAATAATATGATGATGCTTAATTGATTTCTCAATGATATGATGTATTGATTACTAATTGATGTATTGTTTCTTGATATGAGGTGTCTCAAATGAGTGGGGCAAGGCTTTCTTTTATACCTCTCCTCATGAAATGTATTTGAATTTTTAAAGCAAGCCAAAACGGAGGAGAAATTCATGCCCACGTGATCCAACTATTGGAGTGGGCCTTTTTGGAAAGTCAAGGGTTCCCCAAATGACCTTGATAAGTAAAATGAACCCCATGCACCATTGACCAACCAAATAGGACTGGGTCAAGGACCAACGACCAATAAGTTGATAAAGTTGCTAGATTTTACCCATTGTGAGCAGAATCAAACATGATTAGGCATGGAAGGCTAGAAATGCTAAAATGAGGCCCAAGTGAGCATAAAATTGTATATCAATACAATTTTTGATGCTACAAAGTATAACCACTATATTTATTCATATGATGTTATTATTGTTCTGACAAAGATGTAAGTATATATTAATGTAAACTAGCAACTACATATGTAGTTTCTACTAAATGAATAAGTAAACCTCCATATTTTGATAATATGTACACTTTATAAGTATGTAAATACCCTTGTATATATTATAATAACTCTTCAACTATATTTACATGTATTGAAATAAAATTTTACAAGGTTTTCAAGAGTGTATAGATCCTTCACTAATGATATACAATTGATTTCATTTGAAATAACATGAATGATTAAGATGATTGAAAATGAACATGTACATTCCAAAATTATTAAAGGTATCTAGTAATATGAAATACTATATACATCCATTGATTTATTTGTGACAAAAGTAAGAGCATATAACTTCCTCTCCTCTGACAAAAGTTTTAATTCCATTTGGATAGTAAGAGTTTGACGATGTTTGCTAGGGTTCTCCAACCTATTTATTATAACACTTTTAAAACACAAGGAAGGAATTTAATTTGCACTTGATTTATATTATGAGGATCAGATTTAATGGGAAAGAGTTACACATTTCATTTTAAGTCAACATAAGGAATATAAACTACCAAATAATCACGCCGCTTAAAAAAAAGAGAAATAAAAAATATTTAAATCAACACATGCTTTATCTCACAATCTACACGAAGGTTCTAAACTCTTAGCCTAACAAGTAAGTTACATTTAATGATCTTCAAGCACACTTAAGTGAGGTGGAACTCCAATAGCCATATTTGAGAATGAGGATAGAAACCCTCAATGATATCATGTGAATTGAGGAAAATATTCTCTCTAACCTACCATAAATAGCATCATCGAGCATCCTAGGACTTTAGCAATTCCCTCAAGAAAGGAGAACCGTAGTAATCTAATATTCTTATTGAACTCATATATTAGTATTTGACAGTATGCAAGATGCACTAAGTGTTTACTCATTTTGAAACCTTCTTTATGCACACTCTTCCCCCCCAAAAAGAGCAACCATCCCTTATTTTATCAAATAAAAAACATATACATGCAAGATATAAAAAAATTCCTAAAATAAAACTAACTTTATGTTAGCAAGGGGGAAAATAGAAGACTCATCTCTCTACATGGGTTGTATGGATGAGCCTTCTCCTATTTTCCATGGAAATGCCAAGCTTGAACGTCCACTAAAAAATGCAAGGACCACTCTTTCTCCTAAATCCTCACTCTTCCAAAAGCTCAAAACAAAAAATTACATTATGAAGCGAGAATCCTCAAAATCAAACTCTAATGAAGTATGTATAGGAGTTTAAATTTGAACCTCTTGAATGGGGAGGTAAAACTTGTCTTCTTCTCATTTATTTCTTAAACCGTACTCTCCCACTAGTTCTCACACATATGTGAGACTTTGAGAGGTTTGGAGTGTACTTTGATACAATCCTCAGGTGAGCCTTGTTCCTATCCCAAGTTCATTAATGGACTTGGGGGAGTGGAGGTTTGAGTGTGACAAGTCACTTTCTAAATATTAAAATTCATCAAATTCTTAAATGTAAAAATTTTAAGGGTCATATTAAACCCCAATAACAATATTTATTTCCAATAAGTCCCTTTCCATACGTATATAGCCCAAGGGTCTAGTTTTTGTGAAAAACCTATAAAATTGACCATTAAACACCTTTTAAAAACCCTCTCAGAGACAAATCAAAAATTCAAACTTGATTAAGAGTTCTGAAACCCTAATTCCTTCTTACACATTATTGGCTAGCAAATTTTCCACTATAGATTTTAAAACAACTCATCTAATGGGCAGTGACAAATGCCCCAATAGTTGGAGAGATTTTTGTAAAATTACAATATTGCTCTACATATGAGATGGACAACTCCCTTGCATGATGATATTTTTTTAGAGTCTTGTGTACTTTTATCTTGAAAGTACAAAAATGAGGAGAGATAAAACCAAAATAGAATGGATAAAAAAAATCCTACTAGTACACATACCAACACCAAATAGGTCTTCATGATTGATGACAAATTACAAGTGGTTTGATAAAAATATCTTTTGATCTAAAACAATGATTTAGAGGAGAATAGATGCCACTTAAATGCATTCACATCATAGAATTTAGAGGAGAATAGATGGATAACTTCCATAAGGATTACTAGGATACCCACTTTTCTCTTTATTAATCACTTTTTGACCTATCTAATTAACAATTTAATGGAATTTATTAAAGAAGTCTAGGGTAAAATTATTCTCTCACAAGGTGGGGCCTTACATCTACCACCCCTTATCTTAGATTTCTTCATAGTAGTCACAATGGATCAAGGACATAATCTCAACCTATCAAGTTGTTAATGAAAACCACTTATTCACTAGTTTTGGGTAAAATAATCTATATTGTGTTTATGTGGCAACTTAAGTGTATGTTCATGTCTGACTATGTGTCTTTAATGTGTATGATCCATTTTTATCTTGGAATTGTGGACTGATAGGACCTTGATTCATCCTTATCATGATAAATGTGGGAAGAATGGTTCTCCACAATGTTAGGTATGTCATGTGTAGGAATAGACATTTCACCAAAATTCCTATGGAAGATGCTAGTCAACCGAGGCTCTATAATCTTGGTATTTAAACTTTGGGCTACCATATGTCTATATATTCTTCTTATAGGGATATTAGATGCAGTCCTACTAAGGGTCATTCAAAGCTCATTCACAAAGCTAAACAAGTGATTAAACAATGTAATTTCCTAATAGAATGATCTATTAACCATTGCATAAATGAATTATGATTGCAAATTTTAATTAACTAAGTGCATATAAATAGTATTTGAACATGAAAATCATAAGTAAACAAGATGTAAGATACATCAGGTTCACCAAAATGTAATGTTGGTGAAATAGGAATAAGGTGTATGATCACTAGCCTATGTAAACTATGAACTAAACCTATTTCCCTCTACTTGACTACATTAATGAGAGTGTCCATCCAATTGGATCAAGCTACAATTTCATCAAAAAATATTGAGCATAAGGTGGATCCAAAAATCCTTATTTGAGTTGAAAATGACTATGCAAAAGGTGTGAGTTGAATGCTAGATATAGGACCAAAGATGAGAAATTGAGGTTTTTTAACATGCACACAAACTTTCAAAACAAATATGCCGACAAGAGTTACAAATTTAGAAAGAGGAGATAGAAAGGAACCTATGCTTGAAACCTAGGATGAAATTAGGAGATGAATGTAGAAAAGGGTGATATAGACCTAGGAATATAATATGTATATGTAAATTACATTTTGTAGATCAGAATGGTGCTCAAAATCTTCCCCAAAGTTTTTATTAGAAAAGTGTATGTCAATGTTGGGCGGGGAAATGCCAAGCCTAGTTTCTGGATCTATGAAATATTAATATGTGGGCCTCTTTATTCTCTATATAATTATAAATCCATGTCTTATGATCCTATCAATTGCACATGCAAAGAAGAGAAAATGTTGGGCTAATGGGGTTTTCCTAGGTTGAATCTCAGTTTTGGAATTAACTTTGAAATTGAACTGAAATGTAGTTGAACTAAAGTGTGGTTTGAAGGAGTAGAGGTTATATCTGGAAAAGTGAATTGATTTAATGAAATTTTACCTTCATGAGTCTCTCTTATGTTGAATTATTCATGAAAAGGTTGATATTGACTTGCATAATTGCTTGATCATGGATGCCATCTTGAATGCTTGAGATTTGAAATTTACTTCTGCTTCAATAACTTGATGATGCTTAATTGCTTTCTCAATGATATGATGTATTGATTACTAATTGATGTCTTGTTTCTTGATATGAGGTGTCTCAAGTGAGTGGGGGCAAGGCTTTATTTTATACCTCTCTTGATGAAATGTATTTGAATTTTTGAAGCAGGTCAATACAGAGGAGAAATTCATGACCACTTCCTTCCCACATAATCCAACTATTGGAGTGGGCCCTTATTGGAAAGTCAAGGGTGACCCAAGTGACATTTATAGGTAAAGGGAATCCAAGGCACTATTGACCAGCCAATCAGGACTGGGTTAAGGACCAACAACCAATAAGTTGATAAAGTTGAAAGATTTGAACCAGTGTGAGCAGAATCAAACATGATTAGGCATAGAAGGCTAGAAATGCTAAAATGAGGCCCAAGTGAGAATAAAATTATATATCAATAAAATTTATGATCCTACAAAATATAACTACTATATTTATTCATATGATATTATTATTGTTTTGACAAAGATGTAAGTATATATTAATGTAAACTAGCAACTACATATGTAGTTTCTACTAAATGAATAAGTAAACCTCCATATTTTAATAATATGTAAACTTTATAAGTATGTAAAAACCCTTGTATATATTATAATAATTTTGAAACTATATTTACATGTATTTAAATAAAATGTTACAAGGTTTACAAGAGTGTATAGATCTTTCACTAATGATATACAATTAATTTCATTTGAAATAATGGAATGATTAAGATGATTGAAAATAAACATATACATTACAAAATTATTAAAGGTATCTAGTAAAATAACATAATATATATATCCATTGATTTATTTGTGATAAAAGTAAGAGCATATAATTTCCTCTCCTCTCAAAAAATTTTTAATTCTATTTGGACAGTAAGAGGTTGACGACATTTTCTAGGGTTCTCCAACCTATTTATTTTAACACTTTTAAGACACAAGGAAGTAATTTGCTTTACACTTGATTTATATTACGAGGATCAGGTTTAAAATTAAAGAGTTACACATTTCATTAAGTCAATATAATGAATATAAACTACCACCTAATCACGCCACTTAAAAAAAAAGAGAAATAAAAAAGATTTAAATCAACACATGCTTTATCTCACAATCCACATGAAGGTTCTAAACTCTTAGCCTAATAAGTAACTTACATTTAATGATCTTCAAGCACACTTAAGTGAGGTGGAACTCCATTAGCCATATTTGAGAAGGAGGATATCAACCCTCAATGATATCATGTTAATTGAGGAAAATATTCTCTCCAACCTACCATAAATAACATCATCAAGCGTCATAGGGGCCTAGCCATTCCCTCAAGAAAAGAGAACCATAGTAATATAATATTCTTATCACGCATAGATTACTATAAATGACAATATAAAAGATGCACTAAGTGTTTACTGATTTTGACACCTTTACGCACACTCTTTCCCCAGAAAAAAGAGCTACCATCCCTTATTTTATCAAATAAAAAAACATATACATGCAAGATGTAACAAAATTCCTAAAATACAACTAAATTAATGCTAGCAAGGAGGAAAATGAAAGAATCATCTCTCTACATGGGTTGTAGGGATGAGTCTTCTCCTATTTCCATGAAAATGCCAAGCTTGAACGTCCACTACAAAATGCAAGGACTACTCTTTCTCCTAAATCCCCACTCTTCCAAAATCTCAAGACAAAAATGAAAATTATGAAGTGAGAATCATCAAACTCAAACTCTAATGAAGTATTTATAGGAGTTTAAATTTGAACCCCTTGAATAGGGAGGTAAAACTTGTCACCTTCCCATTTATTTCTTAAAGTGCACTCTCCCACAAGTTCTCATACATGTGTGAGAATTTGAGTGGTTTGGAGTGTAGTTAGATACAATCCTCATGTGGGCATTATTCCTATCCTAAGTTCATTAATGTACTTGGGGGACTGGAGGTTCGAGTGTGACAAGTCACTTTCCAAATATTAAAATTCATCAAATTCTTAAATGTGAAATTTTGAAGGGTCATATTATACCCCAAGAATAATATCCCATTTCCAAAAAGTCCCTTTTCCATAAGTATAGAGCCAAGGGGTCTAGTTTTTTTGAAAAAAATCTATAAAATTTACCATTAAACTGTTGGCATATCTGATGTAGTGATGGTACGTGAGTTTTGGAGATGTAATGATAAGATTTGATAACAGGATGATCAAATATTATGTTGTCATTGATGTCAATTATTGACTTTGTGTTCTTAGTATGTTGTCAAGCATAGTTATGAGGAATTAAGGATTGTGGTGAGTATTAGTGGTTTATATCTTTAGGGGAGACTTAGGCATGTCTCTGGATGAATAATGTATGACCGCTACTGTTGAAGTGATCGTATGAGGAAGTTGTGATCAATTGAAGTCTAATAGTGCAATTTACTGAACAGTTAATGAAAGGTGATAGATGATTTGAATGATATATCAAAACTATGTTGTATCTTGTGACGTGGTCATAGGATATGGTAGGAAATAGTATTTAAATTCTATATTTGCAACCACAACTAATATAAGTGACTGGTGTGCAGGCTAGGTGATCGGTGAGTAGAGAAAGAGTTGTTAACAAGTTACATTATTTATGTTTTGGAGTGACCAGTGATAAATATTTGATCGGTGATAAGTGTTAAAGTTATGGTAGGATTGATTGAGTTAGTCACAATATGGTGACGTGTCTTTGTGATTGGAGGTGATGATCTGGCATCACATTGCTTGTTGCTTGCGTGTGGAGAAGATTATTGAAGAAGCTTGTGTTTTGTCAAAAGCATTTTTGACTCCTTGAAACAACATTCTATGTAAATCATTGTATTGGCCGATGTAGTCTGTTAGATTGGGTGGTTTTCGTTACACCAAAAGCTCAAACTATCAATGGACGATACAACCACTCAACTTATAAAATCCATAGGTGATTGTTAAACCCTTGTCACCAACCGTTGCATGGACTGACTGAGACCAAGGGCGCACACCTTGAAACAATCCCGCCCTCAAGACATGCATGGGGTTGGAACCTGTGACCTATGCTCTGATACCAATTTTTATATTGGGTGGTTGCCATTACACCAAAAGCTTAAACTATCAATGCACGATACAACCGATAGAATTATAAAATCCATTGGAGGTTGTTAAACCCTTGTCACCAACCGCTGCATGGACTGACCAAGACCAAGGGCGCACACCTTGCAACATGGTCTTGGAAATTTTTTTTGTGCATTTAATTTTTTTATGTGGCATGTTGGATTTGAGCAGGATACTTTGTAATTATAATTTAGGTTTGATCAAGGCAATAGACTTAATAGTTCAGTATGTAATGGATGAAGTTTAAGGTTAAGGTGGTTGATCGTGTGTTGAAGAAGTGTAGTGTAAAGTGTGAGTTGCAATCAAGTAAGGGAAGATCTAAGTATGTTATGAAGATATTTTGTGCTTCAATGGATTTGATCGAGCAGAGGTAGTGTTTTTCTATAGATCATTCTTATGTTGTTCCTTAACAGTTGCAACAAGTTAAATCCCTTAACATGGTAGATCCTAACAAATCTTTTGTTGTAAATCCTCTAACAAGGTGACACTTTGTCAAGTGTTTAAAGTCCTCTTACAAGGCTACTCTTTATAAGGTAAAGGTCCTAATAGGCCTAAGATAAATCCCTTAACCGGGTAGCACCTAACAGTGCTGTTATAAACTTTTAACATGGTTAAGCTCCTCATAGGGCGTACTTCATAGGAGTACATCATTTAGTGGGTACTAATCCCCACTATAGTTTTTTCCCTATTGTATTTCCATGAGACAAACATGTGTGTCAATTTTATGGATGGATTCAGATGCTTATGATTTTTGTTTGTTGTTATTAAGGTTAATCTTGTGAATGCTGGTTTAAGTTTGAAGATAGAAAAGTTTGGATTATTTGGTAGATCACTGATTCTCCCCCTTCTCAGTAATATAACCTCAGGACTGAAAATTGGTATCAGAGCTTTGGTCCTCTATTATGGTGAAGCATTAACTGCTTGAGGTAAATATATGAAGATGATAAGAAAGGAAGGTCCTAAATTCACAAGAGAGAACTATTCAGTATGGTGCAATCGAATGAAGCTCTATCTGAAAGGTATGGGTGATCAGTATTGGGATCATGTGGTTAATAAATATACCATCCCTTCAGGAACCATAACTGCATATAAATTGAAGGAGAGGTTAGAACATAATGCTACTATGGAATCTATTTCTAGTACTCTCTCTGATGCAGATAATGTTGATATCAAAGACTTGGATATTGCTAATGAGATGTGGGAAAAGTTGAAAACTATCTATGGTGGAAATCCACATATGTAGAAAGAAAAGGTTGATGGCTTGAGAGGAAAGTATGAAGATATGAGGATGCAAGAAAATGAGAACATTGAGCAATACAGTCAGGGAATTAAAGAAGTTATTTCTGCTATCTGAGGTGTTGGTGGTAATCTTCCCGAGGAGGATATGGTAAGAAAAATGTTGAGAAGTCTATTACCTCAGTGTGCTATTAAGGTTTCAGCCATACAAGAGCTCAAATCTCTAGGAACCATTACTGTTACTCTTGATGCATTAATAGTGAAATTGGCTGCATTTGATTTAATTAATTATGACAATAGTATGCCTAAAGTTAAAGCTTCTTTCAAGTCATAATTGAATCTTGCACCATATAGGAAAGGAAAGGAGATAACTACAACTTTTCAACATGTTATCCTAATGATTATGAATCTACCTTATCTAAAGAAAGAGAACTGGAGGAATTGGAAGCTTTATTTGCTAAAAGGTTACCTAGAGGGAAAGGTAAATATAAGGGTAAGTTACCTTTGAAATGATTTGCATGTAAAAAAATTGGACACATTGCTTCTAAATGCCCTGATAATGATAGGAAGGAGAAGCCAAGAATATTCAAGGATAAAATCAAGAAAACATGCTACCTAGCCGAGGAAAGTGTTACTAATGAATAATCTCATGGAAGAGATGAAGAAGAAATTGTGTTTGTTGTAGTAAAGGAAGAACTCTCAGAAGTAGGTGAGAAAGATTTGTTTTCTAACATGAATCATAGTGGTAACTAAATTATTGACAGTGGGTGCACTCATCATATGACCGGTGATAGAAGAAAATTCATAAATATGGAAGAATATGATGGAGGTTCAGTGAGATTAGGGAATGATGCCCCTTGTATGATAATAGGTAAAGGATCTATTTCTTTGAATGATAAAACAATTTTTAATGATGTTTACTAGGTTGATGGTTTGAGATACAATTCACTAAGTGCTTCTTAGTTGAATAACAAAGGATTTAGATTGGAGTTCAATGGAGGTAGTTGCAGGATTATTGGGAAATTAGGAGAGTTCTTTGCTAACGGTGAACAAACAAGAGGTAACTTGTTCCATCTGAATTTTTCTATTAAGATTTGTCTGATTGCTAAGGTAGAAGATTGTTGGGTATGACATAAGAGGTTTTTTCATCTAAATTTTGATAGCCTGATCAAAGTTAGTAAGATGAAGTTAGTGAGAGGTTTTCCTAACCTAATGAAACTAGCCAATGTAATGTGTAAAGAATGTCATCTTGGGAAGTTAACTAGTTCTAGTTTCATCAGTAAAAATTATTCTTCTGGAAATATTCAAGTTCTAGTTCATACCAATCTATGTGGTCCAATGAGAACTCAGAGTTACTATTGTGATAGATATTTTATGTTGTTTGTTGATGATTATTCTAGAATTTTGTGGGTTATATTTTTAAAGGATAAATCTAAAGCTTTTCACATGTTTAAGATCTAAAAAGCCAGAGTGGAGAAGGAGACTGGTAAGACCATGAAATTTCTTAAATTTGACATAGGAGGTGAGTTTACCTCACAAGCATTTACTACATATTGTGAAGAACAAGGAATTCAAAGACAAATGTCAGCTCCTAGAACACCTCAACAAAATGGTATTGCTAAAAGAAGAAATAGGTCTATCATTGATTGTGCCAAGAAATTAATGATTTAGAAGGGTGTTGCATAGAAATTTTGGAGAGAAGTGGTGAGCACTAATTTTTATACATTGAATAGAGTCTAGTTAAAGAAATGTACAATCAAAACTCCCTATGAGTTGTGGTATGGTCGATCATCATGGGTAAGTTATTTTAAATTTTTTGGGAGTAGATGCTACATAAATAGAGATGAATATATAAGAAATATTGATCCAAGAAGTGATGAGGGGATATTTTTAGGACATCCCTCAAAGAGAAAAGCCTACAAATGCTTGAACAAGAGAAAAAATAAGATAGTAGAAAGTGCAAGTGTAAGAATAGATGAATTTTCTGAGAAAAATGATGAATCCAACAAGAAGGAACCTGAAAACTATCATGGGTTTTTTAATGTACAACCAGTGGAGCAAGATGCTGAAAATTAGGAGAGACAAGTCAATGAGGAGGAACAAATACCAACGGTTGAAGAAACTCCTAGATCTGAACCGATATTGCCAATGTATGTAAAGTTAAATCATTCCCTTGATTAACTTATTGGTGACATAAATGTTGGCATGTTAACAAGAAGAAATGAAAGATAAGGTGCTTATTTTCTATCTGAACTTGAACCTAAAAAAGTGAAAGATGCATTGAAAGATGAATATTGGGTGAAAGATATGGAAGAAGAATTGGAGCAGATTGAGAAGAACAATACTTGGACATTAGTGCCCAGACTGACATACAAGAATGTGATTAGTACAAAGTGGATTTTTAGAAACAAGATGGATGAGACAGGTGAAGTGGTAAGGAACAAGGCAAGATTAGTGTGCAAAGGGTATGAACAAGAGGAAGGCCTAGACTATGGTGAAACATTTGAACCCATAGCCAAACTTGAAGGTGTAAGGATATTGCTTGCATATGATACCTATAAAGGATTCAAGGTATATCAAAAGGATGTTAAGTCAACTTTTATTAATGTTGTTATGGAAGAAGAGGTGTAACATATTGAACAACCTAAAGGATTTGCTAACTCAGAAGGTAAGAACAAGGTGTGTAAATTACAAAAATCCTTGCATGGATTGAAGCAATCACCTAGGGCATGGTATGAACTTTTACATTCATATCTGACTCAGATTGGTTTCATCAGGACAAGTGATAATAGTAATGTGTATTTAAAGGTTGAGAAAAAATATAGGTTGCTGATTGCAGAGATATTTGTAGATGATATCATTTTTTGTGGCAATGAAGAGATGAGAAAATCATTTTTAGATGAGATGAGGAAAGAATTTGATATGTCAATAGTCAGTGAGATTAAATTCTTCATTGGATTGCAGGTTCAACAGATGAGAGATAGTATTTATATAAGTCAGTCCAAGTATGTAAAGGAAATATTGAAGACTTTTGGGTTAGAAGACTCAAAATTGATTGGTACCCCCATGATAACCAGTTGTAAACTATCAGAGGAATATGATTCTAAAGAGGTGGATGAGACACTTTACAAGTCCATGATCAGAAAGCTATAATATTGAGTGCACAACAGACCAAACATAGGACAGGTAGTTGGATTAGTGGAAAGATTTTCTTCTAATCCTAAGAAATATCATTTGGTTGTAGTAAAGAGAATATTCAGATATCTTAAGCGAACTAGAGATTATGGTCATTGGTTATGACATAAAGGTGATTTCTATTTGAATGTGTTTACTGATGCTTCTTGGGCATGAAATGTTGATGATCAGAAAAGCACAAGTAGCGGTGCATTTTTCTTGGTGAGAGTCTTGTATCCTAGACAAGCAAGAAGCAAAATTGTATATCTTAATCAATAGTTGTAGCTGAGTATGTCGTTGCTGCAATTAATTATACACAGGTAGTATGGATCAAGCAGATTCTAGAAGGAATTCAGGAGAAGGTAACTGAACTGGTGGTTATCTATTGTGACAATACAAGTTCTATTCACATTTTAAAGAACTCGGTAATACACTCTAAGACTAAGCATATATATATCAAATATCATTTCCTTAGAGAACATGTACAAAAAAAATAAGTAAGGTTGGAGTATGAGCCAACTAAGGGGAAGGTTACTGATATTTTCACTAAAACATTACCTAAGGATGCATTTGAGTATATAAGAGGTAGGTTGGGGGTTATTCCCCTGTCTGAGTTGAATTAGAAGAAGATGCAGCTGCATCAATCCTTGTGTATTCATTACATATCTTTTGTATGGATTGGTGTTGTGGGGCTACTCCTTAGGGGGAGAAGTATATGGAGTCATGTGCATTCAAAGAGCCAATATCAGGTGTGTTTGACACCTTTGGAATTGTTGTCAAAGGGGAGAATGTATGCTAAAGAGGAGAATGATTGAAGTTCAGTGAATGTGATGTAATTGCAGAACAGGTGAAAGATAGAAGTGGAAACATTTTTGTTTCATATGATATCATGTTGGAGTAAGGAAGTGAGTGACTCCATCAATGCCAAAGGGGGATATTATTGGCATATCTGATGCAGTGATGGTACATGAGTTCTATAGATGTAATGATAAGATTTTATAACAAGATTTTCAGATATTACGTTGTCATTGATGTCAATTATTGACTTTGTGTTCTTAATATGTTATCAAGCATATTTATTAGGAATTAAGGATTGCAGTGAGTTTCAGTGGTTGCTATCTTTAGGGGAGACTTAGATGTGTATATCGATGACCAATGTATGACCGCTACAGCTAAGTGATCATATGAGGAAGTTGTGATCAGTTGAAGTCTAACAATGCAATTGCTAGAACAGTTAATGATAGGTGATAGATGATTTGAATGCTTTGTCAAATCTGCATTGTATCTTGTGACACGATCATAGGATATGGTGCAAAATAGTATTTAAATGCTACAATTGAAACCACAACTAATATGAGTGACTCGTGTGAAGGCTAGGTGACTGGTGAGTGAGAGACATAGTTGTTAACATGTTACATTATTTGTGTTCTGGAGTGACCAATGATAAATCTTTGATCGATGATCAATGTTAAAGTTGTGGTAGGATCGATTGAGTTAGTCACGATCTGGTTACATGTCTTCATGATTAGAGATGATGATCTGGCATCACATTTCTCGATGCTAGTGTGTGGAGAAGATTCTTGAAGAAGCTTGTGTTTGATCAAAATATTTTTGACTCCTTGACACAAAATTCTATGTAAATCATTGTATTGGCCGACGCGGTCTTGGAAAAATGTTTTGTGCATTTAATTTTTTTACATGTGGTGTGTTAGATTTGAGTGAGATGCTTTGTAATTCTAATTTAGGGATTGATTAAGGCAGTGGACTTAATAGTTCAGTATGTAATGGATAAACTTGAAGGTTAAGGTGGTTGATTATGTGTTAAAGAAGTGCGCTGTAAAGTGCAAGTTGCGATCAAGACAAGGAAGATTTAAGTATGTTATGAAGATACTGTGTGCTTCAATGGATCTGATTAAGCAGATGTAGTGATGTTCTTCATATCATTCTTTCTATTATTCCCTAATAGTTTCAGAAAGTTAAATCCCTTAACAGGGTAGATCCTAACAGATCTTTTGTTGTAAATCCTCTAACAAGGTGACACTTTGTCAAGTGTTTAAAGTCCTCTAACAAGATTGATCTTAAAAGGGTAAAGGTCCTACTAGACCTAAGGTAAATCCCTTAATCGGGTAGCACCTAACAATACCATTGTAAACTTTTAACAAGGTTAAGATCCTCACAAGGCGTACTTCAGAAGAGTACATCATTTAGTGGGTACTAATCCCCACCATGTTTTTTTTTCTATTGGGTTTCCACGAGATAAATATGTGTGTCAATTTTGTGGATGGATTTGGATTCTTATGATTTTTGTTTGCTATTATTAAGGTTAATCTTGTGAATGCTGGTTTAAGTTTGAAGATAGAAAAGTTTGGATTATATGGTAGATTATTGATTCTCGCACCCTCTCAGTAATCTGACCCTAGGACTAACATAAACACCTTTTAAAAACCCTCTTAGGGACAAATCCAAAATTCAAACGTGATTAAGAATTCTGAAACCCTAACTCCTACTTACACATTATTGGATAACAAATTTTCCACTATAGATTTTAAAGTGACTCATCGAATGGGCAGTGACAAATGCCCCAATAGTTAGAGAGATTATTGTAAAATTGCAACATTCCTCTACATATGAGATGGACAACTCCCTTGTATGATGATATTTTTTAGATTCTTGTGTACTTTTATCTTGAAAGTAGAAAAATGAGGAGAGGTAAAACCAAAAGAGAATGGACAACAAAAATCCTATTGGTAGACATACCAACACCAAATTGGTCTTCATGACTGATGACAGATTACAAGTGGTTTGATAAAAATATCTTTTGATATGAAATAATGATGAAAGAAAGAAAGAAATTTCAACTTATGAAGAAACACGTTTTCTTAGTAAAATCAAACCAAGATACTAGAGCATGGTTGTTTATAACATCAATCACATAGTTAATAAGCATTTGAATGGATAATAAATGATTTCCACTAAGACATAGACATAAAGGGATTACCAATTTGACATATGAAAAACTAGTAATAATAATTGAAATTTGCATTTATAATATACTAGCCAAAAGTATTCTATACTATGTTTACCATATTATACTATCTTAGAAACCCTCGTTGCATAAAGTGTGAATATAAAAAGTTATCAAAAAGTACCTACAAAAATTTCTCCAGAGCTTCCCCTTTGCAAAATCTCGCTTGTTTCAATAGAAAGAGCCTTATATTTATAGGCTTCTCAGAATAGCTACCTTGATAACTATTTTGATAAAGTTACTTCCTAACTACCCCTTCAAGGATGATAGTGTTGGAGTAAAAGTTTTGAAGATAATAACCTTATTTTGTTATGTTTTACATACATTTCTCCAAAATATAATGTTGATTTTCTAATTTAGAACCCATAGTTTCAAAGAAAACAAAGTTATTGTTCTTATTGCTTTCCTCGCTAACCATAAACTTTTGATTGCGTATCCAACAATACCCATTAGATTATTTCCTTTGAATTTAATAATGTAACTAGAGAAGAAAGAAAATCCAACCAACTTGTGGAAGTCCAACCTCACTATTTGTCTTTTAGAGAATTCAACACTCCAATAATAATAAACTTTTTTATTTAGGTGACCTCTAGCGTCATAGCACAAATGAAATTTCCTATGCTACAAGAGTTATATAACTCGATACATTATGAGTTTCCTAAGTAATTAATGTTGTGACAAGCATTTTGATTCTCTAAGTTCCAAAAAATCAAATTTCCTTTTAATGTAATGTATGTGATGACACCTTGGAAAGGACATGAACACAACATTTGTAGAGAGTACCTTCGCTCTCATCAATATTTCTAATTAAAGCTTTTCCAATGCATCACTAATACCATTAAAAGAAAAGGCTCACATTTTTTTTTTCAAACTTGAAACATGAAAGACTTCAGATTGTTAATGAGACTACTACTGAAATTTTTCATTAAAAATTTCAAATCAAAGTTTTATGTAATCCATTGCACGTGTATTTCGATTAGGTTTTTTCTTTTGATGATCATGTACCAAGAATCTTTGATAGAGTTTCCAACATGGAAATTTTCTATATTGTTTCCCTCGTATGATCTTTGCTCATACGACTATTATAGACACCTCATGATCAGTTTCCTTCGAAGTCCCTTCAAAGCCAACTTCTTTAATGTTCTCTGTGATCAATTCCTCCTATAATAATTGCATAAATCATTGCAGTCTCCGAAAGGACATCTGTAAAAGGCATTTGGACCATCCTTTGTCTATGCGTACGCATTTTGAATGCATGTCCAACATGGCAATCAAGTCTGAATTGCGTGGCAAGGAGTATGCTACCAAATATTGTGATGCTTGGATTTACGCCTATCAAATGCACTTTCTTGAAGGTTTATAAGGCCTTTTCAACAAATCCATTTTGTGCTTATCCTCCAACAATTTCATGGCGTGAGATCACTTTTCATCGAGCCCTTTAACAAACAGTTCATATGCGTTGTTTTTGCTTCCACGCTTTCCATAATGTGTTCCATAACATTTCCAACTACAACATTTGACAAACCTCCTTCCACTGTGATTCAATGGATGTCAATACCTTGATTCAAAAGCTCCCAAATTGGTGCAAGAAAGGAATATGCTGGGAGAGGACATAGAACGCCTAGCAATTTGCTTGAAACCTCTATAACATTTTCAACAAATCTATCTTGCATACCTTGTCATTATTGCATTCCAAGAGAATATTTATTTGATGCACTCTCTCAAACAATTCATTTTCTTTGTGTAAGCTGCATATATGTCATGCCACTTGCAATCCCAATTCAATCTTTTCATAGGTAGTTATAAGAACCAACTTTAATTTTGATGTTTAAAAATCAAAAGCTTAAAAAGAAAATCTGAGTATTTGACCATTTGAAGTTAGAAAGTTAAAAAAGCTGAGCATTTGAGCATATGAGGTTAGAACTTAGTTAGAAGATTTGAGCAGTTGAGCATATGAGGTTTGAAAGTAAGGAAATCTAAGCATGTGAGTATATGAGGTTAGAAAGTTCGAAATTCTAGCATATGAGCATTTTTTTCACCAATGTTCAAAAAATAAGAAGGTTAGAAAATAAAAAAAATTAAGCATTTGAACATAAGGAAAAAGTACACAATCAAAGTCCAAATTCTAACTTGGTTTTGACAATTTTACAACCCCTCCATTTGACCATTGACTCCCTTTGGCGATCTAACTTTCTTTTGCCTCATAAATTTTCTAAATTTTTTTAAAATATTAATTTAATGAAAAAGCTATGTTTTTTTAAAATATTTTAATCAATCTTGCATACCAATTAACAAATTTTCTAATAAAGCTCTTAAGATACAAGAGAAAAATAGCTATAGATTTTGAATGGATCAATGCTTCACCATTAAAATTTTCTTGGTTGATAAAAATTCAATACAAATAAAAGCTAGAAATATAATTTTATTTTGAGCAAATAAAAACTTTAATTTAACATTTTTTGTGGTTTGGCTGATAAAAATTGAAGTTTTAATATCTCATAAACAAATAAGTGGGTTGACCTGAGAATTGACCACATTGTCAAAAATGTTTCTAAAACACCCATACCAAATCATTTTACTCTAATTGCTACCAAACTTTAAATTTAATCATTTTCGTAAATTGTTGCATCGTCATGGTTGCTCCTAAGATCTCGACTGAAATCAACCCAGACAATTCTTCTTTAAATAGTCATGCATGTCAACATGAATCTAATTATCCAGAAACTCAAATGATGAATAAAGACAATGAAAATCATATGACATGAGTGGTATTGTCATTTCACAACTAGAATTGGCTCGACAAAGGTTTTAATGTATGATAATGCTTGCCATTTTGATACAAAAATTTAAATTTTGTGGCATCAAAATGAGACTAACACACACATAATCACATAATTCCACTATTAAATACCCCCTAAAATACCATTACACAAACCCATAACATTAAACCCCATAAAACACAACTACCCAAGTTACACAATATTAAACCTCATAATACCTTCAAAAGGGATCATAAATTTATAACTTCACAAACAAAGTATCTTTTTAGGGTCTAGATGACTAGTTCTCCTTTTTCGTTGGCATTGTTTATCCTTGCACATTAACCACTACAATTATTTATGATACACCAACATAATTAAAGGAAAAATATTTCATGACATTATTTGCTAGTCAATATTCACAATTTTAATCATAAATAATTCACCTAACTAATGTCTCATGCAATTGAATAGAACCAAAATTCAGCCTTACCTTAAGGAGAATGAAATAATGAAACCGAGATTAGCTTTTCAACCAAATTTTCCTTTATATTGGTTGGGGTACCTCCATGGATTGGTCTAACTATGATCATTCATCCATTTTGTATACTCGCTTGAAAGGTATCAACTATCCTAATCCATCCTATGATTAACATACACCTTTGGGAATAAAAAACACATTATTAACCCATTATTTAAATCTATATTTAACATCATTTCTTTCTCCTAGGTTAATTTAATTGTTCATGGAAGATATCTCATGAATTAAAACCAACTTCATAATTGTCCATTAAATACTAATCTTGATTTGATAATAATTATTCTAGTTTTGATGTTGTATACTAACTTACCTTTCATTTCATATGACATATTTAAGAAACCATAAATACATATATATTCATTCTAATTACGTAATAACCTTTAAATATTAGCTGGAACAAGATGCAAGAGTTACCAGGATCATTCTAAAATAATGCTCAATTTTACTTTCCACTTAAATGCATTCACATCATAGAATTTAGAGGAGAATAGATGGATAACTTCCATAAGGATTACCAGGATACCCACTTTTCTCTTTATTAATCACTTTTTGACCTATCTAATTAACAATTTAGTGGAATTGTAGGGAGAGTATGGAGAGAGGGAGCGGGCAACAAGGGAGCGAGCGGGAGAGCCCAAATTCAACTTTGAATGTGGGTGGGAGAAATCGGGAGGAAGCAGAATCCTCTGAGAATAGCAAGCGGGACAATGGAAAGTACATTGAGACCACAGGATTGGATCCCGATGCAGGACAGGCGCCAGAGAACCCAGGTGGGGGTCCCAGACAGGAGATTGGGCTGGGACAACCAAGGAAATGGGCGTCACTTTTTGGTATCAAACCAACAGGTAAGTCTTCTTTACCTCCGGTGAAGAATGTATCTAAACCCTCTCAGGGGTGCTTTGCTATTGAAATCCCTGATCAGACTATCGA
>MU223436.1:1784498-1800634 GCA_018584345.1 Thuja plicata | reverse complement strand
GCAACTAATGGTCCTGGAAGCTGAAGAGATGGTTAAAGAAATGTAACTGTTTTCTTTTCTCTGCTTTTCCTGTTTGTTCCCTTTTTGCTGTCCCTGTTGTTTCCTGCTTTTACTTTGGGACTTTTTTCTGTTCGTTTTGTTGTGCTGCTGTCCCTTTCTATTCTGTTGCTTTGGCAAAGATGTTTATGCTTTTCAAACTGTGTATCTTTTAAATTAGGTTGCAGGTCCTTGTAAAACCTGCTAAACTCTCTGGTTTTTTTGTAAAGGTTTCGGGTCCTTGTAAAACCTATTTTTATTAATCAGAACAATTTAGTGGAATTTATTAAAGAAGTATAGGGTAACATTATTCTCTCACAAAGTGGGGCCTTACATCTGCCTCCCCTTAACTTAGACTTCTTCCTAGAAGTCACAATGGCTCAAAGACCTAATCTCAATATATCAAGTTGTTCACGACAAACACTTATTCACTAGTTTTGGGTAAAATAATCTATATTGTGTTTAAGTTGCAACTTAAGTGTATGTTCATGTCTTACTATGTGTCTTTAATGTGTATGATCCATTTTTATCTCATAATTGTGGACTGATAGGACCTTAAGTATGGAGATTTGTACACCCATCAACTTATACTCATCTTGTCTCTCTGATACTTGGATAGAGAGATTTTGGATTCTCTATACTTAGCCCCATGCATGGACACATGTCTCTATATTTAGATTCTCTTTAATGTACAATAACTCATATTTATTTTTATGAGAAATGATAGGATCATCTAATTGTGCCAATCATCACTCATCATCCAATGACAATATGAATTCCTTTCTATTGATTGTACCCTAATTATGTTTTTATTGAAGTACTTTATTGATATGGACTACCACCTTCTTTCCTTGATGTTCTAAAAATGCTAAGTAGACAGGTTGTATTTATAGAGAAAAATGTTTGAATAGCACTCAAACACATTTTAGCCAATTTAACTCATATTTTGGGCATTTTGTTATTTTTTATTCTCTATAATATTGATATGTAACCAATTAGTTGTTGTTGATGACACATTTGATGTTGGAAAGTATACAAAAGCATGAAGTCACTAGCCACCAAGTCCAAACTACCAAATATCAAACCAAAATAATGACGACCATTTGAACCACTACCAAATGAAACCAAGTAGGGACAATGATTTGACCCCTTAACCTCTCCCAAGTTATTTGAATTACACCTAACAAAATCATTAGATGTTATAATATATTAATGAACTTCTCACACCATACAATATATTGTCTTCTCTACCCCAAGCCTCATGTATTAACTACATGATCAACTATTCACCTTCTTATTCTTAAGCTTGAGAAATGTTTCAAGGATAAATTTAGATGCCAAAATTAACAAGTTCTCTAGTGAAAAAAAAACATATATCAGTAAAGATCCATAGAACTAATTAGCTTCAAAAAGGCTTTTTTCTTATATCCAAATTATAAAAAGATAATATATGCACATTTAAAAATTTTCATGTATGTCTGTGATATTATCAAATTCTTTTATTCTTAAAAAAAACAATCTAAGCAAAAGAAAAAATTTACAGCCCAACACACAATGATATATAATAACTTATTTGCATACCTTTTTCATTAATAAATAGTAAATTAAATAAAATTTACAAATAAAAATAAAGAGTATTCAAAATACAGTGAGTTCTCAACAACAAACATATAAGGGAAAATATCAGTGGAAACTAAATCTCATAAGCAAACTTAAACTTAAACTGAACTAATTTTATTGAAAAGATGGAAGACATTACCTCTATTTATATAAAGACAAATGAACCAAGTTAATACAAGTTATGCACAGAGAATGCACATCACTAAGTGACATATAAATGAATATTAACTCAACAAAACAAGTCAAGATCGATTTTGCACTGTAATCATAGTGTCTTGTGTTCTCACTTATGGAGAATCATGCACTGTGACATCAGGTGCTTTGTGCAATTATATGCAAGGATCTACCTGCTTAAACATATTTTAACAATATAATGAAACCTATATTATCTCACCCGTTTTTCCATTATACGTGTGACACATCAATGGCAGACATTAATAATTTGCTGGTCTCCTCGTTTCTTTGCTGGTCAGTGATTATGAACCGGTTTTTTGGACAGTATATTGGTCTCTATGTGGGGCTGTGTTTCTTTGGGCATTATCAGTTATTGTTTATGTTTCAAATTATGGTTCAGTTATAGTATTTAAGGTGATAGGAAATATATTTCTGATAGGATAGTATTTTGCAATGACCATTTTTTAATCTTTGTATGTATAATAGATTTTATAATGTTTGTTTTTATTATTCAGAAATCAAAACAATACCTAATTATAGGAGGATCTTTCATGAGGTGCAGCTGGGGATCAGGCACCTGTGGGGGAAAATTGTTCATTCTCTTCATAAAACACTCCTGGCAAAATGTGACTTTTGTGGAGGTTTGGACCCTGGAGATGCTGGTATTTACTCACACCTTTCCTTTCCTCTTTAGGGTGGCGCCCCCTCTCTGCCCCACAGACACGCTGGGAATAGAGCCAGGCAGCGCTCTCAACGTGTTAATCGTGAGGGGCATTGGACTCCTCCCCAGTCTGGAGTTCTTAAAATCAACACTAATGGTTCTTCTCGGGGAAATCCTGGACCGATTGGCATTGGGGGAGTTGGGCGTGATAGCTCTGGTGATGTTTAACTTCTGTTCTCTATCTACAAGGGTTACCATACAAATAACCTCATGGAAGCCCTTGCTATCTTGGTTGCAGTGGAACAGTGTTGTCAACGTAGCTGGAGAAGAATTACCTGTGAGACAGACTCGCAGGTGGTAGTGAAGCTATTGAATAGACGGAACCTTGTGGATGTGGATTGGCATTTGGCTTTGGTTATTCAACAGATCATTGAGTTATGCAATTCTCTGGAATCTGTCTTTTATGCATATCCCTCGAGAGTGGAACGGTGTGGCTGATTGCTTGGTTAAATGGGCTTCCCAACACGCGCTGGATTGGAATATTGTTGATCATAGGATGCTTCCCCCTGATTTATCTCATAAGTTGGCTCAACTTGTTGACCAGGATAAAGCTCTTTAGTGCTCTTTGTTTCCTCTGTTGTTCTGTACTTTTTGGTATTCAATAATTTTTTTACCCGTCTTTTAGTTTAATTATAAATAATTAAATCTAAGATAAAAAGAATAATAATATTTTTCCATGATACTTGTGACACATCAATGGCAGACAATAATTTGTTGGTCTCTTCGTTTCTTTGCTGGTCAGTCATTATGAACTATTTTTTTGGACAGTATATTGGTGTGTAGGTAGGGCTGTTTTTTTTTTTGGGCATTATCAGTTATTGTTTATCTTTCAATAATGGTTCAATTATAGTATTTAAGACAATAGGAAATATATTTTGAATAGTATTTTGAAATGACTATTTTTTAAAATCTTTGTACGTATAATAGATCTTACAATATTCGTTTTTATTACTTAGAAACCAAAACAATACCTAATTATAAATAATTAAATCTAAGATAAAAAAAAAAATATATATTTTTCCATGATACTTGTCACACATCAATGGCAGACATTAATAATTTGTTGGTCTCTTCCTTTCTTTGCTGGTCAGTCATTATGATCTATTTTTTTGGGCAATATATTGGTCTGTAGGTAGGGCTGTTTTTTTTTTGGGCTATTGTTTATCTTTCAATTATGGTTCAGTTATAGTATTTAAGACGATAGGAAATATGTTTTGAATAATATTTTAAAATGACCATTTTTTTAAATCTTTGTAATTATAATAGATCTTACAATATTCATTTTTATTATTCAGAAACCACACACAAACACACACGAGGTGATAAAAAATCTTCCCCTGTATTTTAATGAATAACCAACTACACTTATATGTGTTGATTGTTAATCTGTATTCTGATGGTCTTTGACTGTTACCAGTATTCTGAATCCTAGTAGTACAGTTAAAAACTTGATGATTTTGAAGGAAAATGTACATAGATTGAGGTTAGTCTTCACAAGTAGCATCCCTTTCGACAAGGCTATCAAACTCTTGTTTTATTTTATAGTTTCAATAGATATCTCCACTATATTTTCAATTATGAGAAGATTATATAAAGATGGATGAAGTAGTAGAAGATTTCTTGTGTCTGCCTCCAAGCAAACAAAGAATGATGGCGACTACGACTATTTTCAAATAAATAATGATTTGTTTATCAACATGAGGAAGCGTGAAAATTGAAGGCTGTCCACAAATTTCTCGACCAAGATTTGCATTTGGAATTAAAATACCATGACATACTTTAGAAGTCAACTTAGAAAACTTACTTCAGAAGTCAGTTTGGAAAGTTGCCCATAATTAAATTGATTATTGGTGTAATGTTCTTGAGCAAGGATACAAATTTTATTGTAAGTTGATGTAATGATGAAATTGGTATATTTAGTTTGATATTCACTTAGTTTTTTAATCAATTTTTGTATATTGTTGTAATTATAAAATTTGTATATTTATTGTGATATTGTTATCACGATTCAAATTTATTGACTTATGTTTTACGAGTAGTGGTTCACAAGAATCCATTTCTTATAAGAATGAATGACATTCATTGCATCTAAGTGATGTTCATATGAGTGATGTATATTTACATGGGTGATGTATATTTAGGTTGTTGTTTAATTCTAATTTATTTTGAAAGGATGGTTTAATTTAATTATATAGTGACAAATGTTTTTGAATTAAGCAGCAACAAGAGGGTGCTGGCCCATGGTACAAAAGAAGCACACTAGATACACATTAACAACATATTAATCATATCCAGAGTGCACAACAGAGAAACTTTAAAAGAACAACAAGGTCATGAAAGACCACCACCAAAGCTCAACCAACAAACTATCTAGCCTCCAAGTAAACTCTTTAAATACTTTGAAGGTAATGTTCAACTAGATAGTAAGCTAATGAAAGTGAAACAACTACCTACAAAAGTTGGGCTCTCAACCACTTCGTCATTTTTTTGGAGGTTAAAGAAGCAATACTCTCCCAAAGTATCGACAAATTGATCTTTGATTTCCTCTCTAGGAAAGAGCTTAAGTGGGAACATTTTCCATTAGGGTTTTCCTTCTTCCCAATTAGTATAGTCAAAATAATATAGGCCTAAAATATCAAGAGTAGGAGTCAACACAATCCTTGAACAAAGAATTAGAACCAAGGGCAGTCGTGTCTACCAAGATATCCTCCTGAAAATTGATGCCCGACCTCCATTTGATGCTCTATTTTCAAAATTTTAAATTAAAAATATTCTTTAAATATGATAACGTTAAACCATTTAATTAAAATAAATTAAAACTATATAAAAACATAAATATACAAATTTTATTAGTAAAACAACATACAATAATATATTGAAAACTAAATAAGCATTAACATGAACATACATTACAACTTACAATGAAAAAATTGTCCTTATGGAGAATATTAGAAATATAAACAACTCGTCCTTTAAATTGGAACAATTACCAATGATCATCCTTTACAAATTTATTTTCCATCCCCAAAAATTGTATAAATAAAAATAAATAAGAAATTACAAAATAGATAGTGACAAATGTTTTATCTATTTTGTAATTTCTTATTTATTTTTATTTATACATTTTTTGGGGATGGAAAAATATTTTGTAAAGGATGATCTTTGCTGATTGTCCCAATTTAAAGGATGAGTTGTTTATATTTCTAATATTCTCCATAAGGACAAATTTTTGATTGTAAGTTGTAATGTATGTTCATGTTAATGCTTATTTAGTTTTCAATCTATTATTGTATGTTGTTTTACTAATAAAATTTGCATATTTATGTTTTTATATAGTTTTAATTTATTTTAATTAAATTGTTTAACATTATCATATTTTTAATTAAAAAAATTGAAAATAGAGCATCAAATGGAGGTTGGGCATCAATTTTCGGGAGGATATCTTGGTAGGAACGACTACCCTTAGTTCTAATTCTTTGTTCAAGGACTGTGTTGACTCCTTCTCTTGACATTTTAGGCCTAAATTATTTTGACTATACTAATTGGGAAGAAGGAAAACCCCAAATGGAAAATGTTCCCACTTAAGCTCTTTCCTAGAGAGGAAAACAAAGATCAATTTGTCGATACTTTGGGAGAGTGTTGCTTCTTTAACCTCCAAAAAAATAATGAAGTGATTGAGAGCCCAACTTTTGTAGGTAGTTTTTTCACTTTCATTAGCTTACTATCTAGTTGAACATTACCTTCAAAGTATTTAAAGAGTTTACTTGGAGGCTAGTTTGGGACAAGAAGATTACCCCCAAAATTGTTCACTTCTTATGGGAAACAAAGCACAATAAAATATTGACTTTGAATAATATGATCAAGAGGAGGTTTAATTCAGCTTACAAATGTATCCTATGTTGCCAAGATGCTAACTCAGTGGATCACCTCTCCATACATTGCATATTTACCAAGGATGATTGGGAAGAAGTGCTGCCCTCTTTACATGTCAACTGGGTGTACCCTATAAACGCTAGAAATTTCATTGAAAATTGGAGATATAATTTCCCCTTTAGACATTTGGTGGTGAAGGCCTTGTGGAGCCACATTTATCCCTACCTTGTTTGGTGCATTTAGAAGGAGAGGAATAATAGGATCTTCAAGGAAGAGTCCAAGAACATCAGGGAGGTTTTCCAAATACTTTGAAATATCATCAAGGATAATATAAATCACATGAAACAGGTTAAATTGTTGTCCAACCTACTAATCTCCTTGAACTATATGTTAGAATATGGAAACGAGTTACTTTTAGCATGAATATAATCAAAGTTAACAAAACGGTTTTAAGGAAACATATGAAATAGAGAAAACACAAGAAAAATTAGGTAAAGTTAAATTTCAATGGTTGTAGAAAAATAAACCAAGTAGCAACAATAGTCAGGAGGGTAATTAGAGATAATAAGGGAAAGATGTTAAAGAAGGATATGCTATAAGTATGAGGTTAATAAAAAATAATGATGATTAGACTATATCCCTTTGGTCCAGGGACTCAAAATAATCATGCATCATGGGTATAGTAGAGTGATAATAGAAGGAAATCCTAGGCTTGTGATTGATCTCATGAAATTGGTAGATGCTCCACCGTGAAGGATAAAAAACTATTCAAGGATAGCTTAGATACCTTCTCAATCTTTATCAAATTGGGAGATTATACATACCTTTAGAGAAGGCCACAAGTTTGTAGATGCCTTAGTCAATGAAAGGTTGAAATTCAAAGCTTGGAATTTTTGGGCCAACATGTTACAAGTTTGAGTAGAATGAGTTGTTAGTTGAGTCGGTAAGGTTTTCATTGATGTCAACATGTTGCTGTCATTAGTGGCTATTTCTTGTGTAGTGGTGCTGATATTTTTTCTCCACATATATTCATATTGTAAATTTACTGATGTGGTTTTAAAGTATGTTGTTAAGTAATGTTTGGAGATGTTGAATTCAAGCTTTTGTGCTTTGGATCACAGTTTAATGAAATTTGTGTTCATCTAAGTGTGATAATGTTTGACAATATTTCCTATGTGTAATGCATGCTCCACATTTCTCTACATGATGGTTTCTGATGTTTTGGCTTTGGAACCTTGCTTTTAATATCCCTAGCTTCATTTAGTTCATATGACATGAGAGTTTAAGTTTTAGAGGCATGGTTTCAAAGTTTGATGGTGTTTTTACTATAGGTTTGGCCAAGCTCAGGTGTTTACACTTTAATTAAATGTCTTGGTGTATGTAATATGGAAAGTAACATGTATGATTCTTTTTTGGTCTCAGTTAAGTTGTATTGTGGTCCACTTATCATTATTTTTTACCATGGGAATGTTTTGTGTTGACCTAATTTAAATTATGTTTGGTTAAGTTTCTTAGCCAACCTTGGAGAGATTTTGCAAAAAGGATGGTATAAGTAAAGGATTAATTATTGAGGAAAGAGTGTGGTATGTGTGTATACTTGTTCAAGTGTTGTGCAAGTGTGTGTGTATGCGATGGGGGTGTATGAAAGAGGATATGTCTCCTTCTATGTGAATTGGTGCAAAGTGTGGTATAGAGTTGTGTGGAATTTCATGTGTTAGCTACCAGAAGTAGTGAGAATAAGGTATTTAAAAATCATTCAGTTGAGTTTTAGAAGTGAATTAGTGGTGAATATATTCTCTTTTATTCTTCTTCATCTAGGCAGTGATCCCTCTAGCAGTGAGTCTTCTTTCAGGCAGTGAGCCTTTCTTTGTAAAAATCACCTTAACCAGTGTCACCCTAACATGTATTTATGCATTTGAGAATCAATCTTCTCCATGGTTTTTATCTTAATAGGGTTTTCCATGTAAATATAGTTTTTCATTGTGTATGGTGGTTTCTGCTTTCTACTTTCTCTTACATCTTTAAATCTTTATGTGATTAAAGAATTAAGTGTAAGTTTTTGTGGATCTAATTCAAGGAAAAGTTTTAAAGATTTTATTGACAACTAATTCACCCACCTCTTAGTTGTCCTGTGCATTTAATAATTGGTATTAGAGATTTGGTTCCTTGGAGAAGAACCTAACCACTTAATGAGATCTTGATGGTGCACAAACTGACACCCCCTATGTTTGATGGATCTGACTATGCTTATCAAAAGGTGAAGATGCAAGGATATCAAATTTCTCTTAGTTATAAAATTTGAAAGACTATTGAGAAAAAATATGCGAAACTAGAGAATGTGGTGAATACTCCTAATGAGGTCAAGGCTTTTGAGGAAAATGAGAAGGCAAGGTATGCTATTATTATTGCTCTTTCTAACACTAAGTTAACAATATTTGTATCTTTAGAATCTTCTCACGATGTTTGTAATAAGTTAGTAAGTACTTATGAAGGAGATGATATAGTCAAAAAAGCTAAGTTGCAAAATGATAATGCTAAATATGAATGCTCACAAATGGAGGAAGATAAAAAATAATAATCTATCTATAGAAAAAAGATGATGTTATAAAAAAGATCATAGGTCTTGGCAGTGACTTGAAAGAAAATGATGTTGTGTAAAAAACCTACTTAGAACTCTTACTAAACCCTATAGCTCTAAGGTTTATGCTATAGAAGAATCATAATTTTTTTTTATAAATATAACAAATAATAGATGTATGGATCCTTACTTTTGAGATGAGGGAATTTGGTACTAATAGTGAAAGAACATAAAACTGCATTTAAAGATACTAAATTAGCCAAGGAAGATGAATTTGATGAGGAATACTTTGATGATATTGAAGTGAAATTTGTGAGGAGAATGAAGACGGGAACTAGAAAGTACAAAGGGAAGTTTCTCTTTAAATGTTTCAGCCATGGAAAGATAGGTCATTATGCTTCTAAATGTGCTGATAAAATTATGAATAGAAAAAATAAGGAAAAAAAAGGAAAGTTTAGTAAGAACCTGCTTATTATATAAGAGAAGATCCTAGTATTTTTTATGATGAATCTGATTATGAAGAGGAAAATGAATGTTTTTTCTTGGATACAAAAGAAGAATCTTGTTCTACTAACCTTGACAAAATTGTGAAGGAAAAATCTCTAGAAGTTGTTACTAAAATTACAGATACTGTGGCTTCCACTTTTCATGTTAGAAGAGAGAAGGATGAATTTATTATTGATAGAGGATGTTCAAGTCATATGACAGGTGAAAATAGTAAGTTTGTGAAAATTGAAAAGTATGATTGAGGTGTTGTTAGAATTGGAGATAAACAAACTGCTAAGATTGTTGGAATAGGTTCAATTAGTTTTGATGACAATCATAATACTGATAATGTTTACTATGTTAAAGGATTAAATCACAATCTCTTGAGTGTTGGTCAAATGTGTGGGAATGGATATAATCTTGTTTTTGAAGATGATGGCTGCGAGACCAGGAAAAGATTCAGAACAATGATTGCTACTAGAAAGAGGACATATAAAAATGTTTTTCAGTTGAAATTTTCTAGTGGATATTGTTTGATGTCTCAAATTAATAAGAGTTAGCTATGACACTAGAGGATGCATCACATTATTTATTGATATAACATGGTAAGAATTAGATCAATTCAAGCTGCGACAGATCTATCAAAGCTTACAAAGCCTAGTAATAATTTTTGCAAAGAATGTCAAGTTGAGAAAAAAAACAAGAAAGACTTTTAAAGTTAAAGAACAATATTTTACTAGACTATTAGAATTAGTATACACTAATCTTTATTGTCCAACTAGAGCAAGAAGTCAACAAGGTGACACACACTTTTATGCTTTTAATTGATGATTACTCTAGAATGACATGGGTTACTTTCTTGAAATAAAAATCAAAAGCTCTAGAAAAGTTTAAGATATTCAAGGCTGTTGAGAATGAGATAGGAAAAAGAATAAAATTCTTAAGATCTAGCAGAGGAGGAGGATTTATTTTTGAAGAGTTTTAATACTTTCTATGAAAACCATCGAATAAGGAGACACTCATTTTCTCCTAGAATTCCGCAACAGAATGGAGTGGTTGAAATAAAGAAAATGACGATTTAGGAAGTTGCTAGAATAATGATAAAAGAAGAAAACCCGCTGGAAATCTAATAGAAATAGGCAATATAGATTGTAGTATACATACTTAACAAAGTAAAAATTAGAAGAAACTTTGGAAATACATCTGATGAGTTATGGTATGGAAGAACCCCTTTTGTGAAATATTTCAGAGTATTTGGAAGTAAGTGATATATTAGAAGAGATGAAGAAAACTTGGGTAAGTTTGATACCAGAGCTGATGAAGGCCTATTCATTTGCTAATCTACTAAAAGAAAATATTAGATATTGCAACAAGATATTAAGAAGGATAGTTTAAAGCACAAATAAGAAGGTTGATGAAGAAATTATGAGGAAAATAAAAGTATAAGTTGGATATGATTCATATGAAACAATTGATAAAGAAGAAGAGAATATTGAAGAAATATATGTGTAGAATGATACATAAGATGCTTCATAAAGTGTTCCTAATAATCCTAGGTATATGCAGAAGAATCATTCAGAGAAACATATCATTGCATATAATAACATAAGTGTAATCACAAGAAGTAAAGTTGCTGAAGTATATGTAAAATTATGCTTAATTTCAGAAATAGAAGCAAATACTATGAAAGAAGCTTTGAATGATATTGGTATTGGATGAAAGCTATGAAAGAAGAATTGGATTGGATTGAGGAGAATTAGACTACAAATTTGGTCCCAGGGCAAATTGGAAAGAATGTATTAGGTACTAAATGGGTTTTCTAGAACAAATTGGATGAAGATGAACACATAGAGAGGAATAAGGAAATAATTGTATGTAAAGGATATAAACAGGTGGAAAGAATTGATTTTGAGGAAACTTATTGATGCAAGGGAATATTGGGATCTTAGCAATCTTGCATCAACCAAAAATATTTCCTTTTATTTTCTTTGTTGTTATGTTCCAGTAGGGAAGTTTTAATGTTTTAGGTGGCGGTCGATCCAGTTGGCTCATTATCTAATTCAATCTAATGGGTTTGTTCTAGACATCCTGGAGAGCATTTGTCTATGATCGCATCTTGTTTTTTTCTATTTTGGAGAATATATCTTAAGATTCATCTAGTCCTATTCTATTCTTCAGTTTACCGGTTGGTCTTGGTGTTCCCAATCGGTTTCCCGATCTATCGGTTGGAATATCTGTGTGCAATCATGCCAGATCATTATTACAGTTGAGGTTGATCTTATTGTATGATCACATCTATTAATTCTTGCATTGGAGGTTGTTCCTAATGGTTTTTTGTCCTGACCTAATTGTTGTAATACATTTTCTTCTTCTTGGAGGATGTGATATTTTCTGGCCTACTTGTGGCTTGTAGTCTTGTATATATTTGTAGTCTTAGGGTCTTTAGAGGTAGATATTTTTGGTAGTTATCTTTGAGAGGTTAGCATCCAATATGGATCTATTTTTCTATATATAATCAGACATGTGTGCCTTAGAATGTAACCTGACATGTTGCTGGGCATGTAGGATGTAAATCTTGAGTTGATGATAAGATGAAGGTCTGTGAGGTTTGCTTGTTGCTCATTTCTAAGTTGTTTATGAAATGATGTGGATTGTATCCAGTGTGTTGACTCTTGATGTATGGTTGGACTCTCTCCATCAGGGAAACTCCTACCATGACTGCATTAGGTGGTATAAGAGCGATTTTTGATCTTGTGGTGGTAGTGATATGAGCTCTTGGACTTGCAAAGTTCCTAGGGCATTGCTTACAAGGTGGCAGAGACTAGATCTAGGTCACATCAACGAAGGAATTATGCAAGAGTGGTTGGAATGGATTGCTACATAAGGTTGAGTTACTATCGCTAGTTGATGGCTAGTATGCATTTATCAGACTGTGCAATGGTTGATTGTTTATTCCTGAGCTCATGATCCTATGGAAGGCTTGTTGAGGGATGGAAGAATGTAGATTTGACCCACAACAATAGAGGATTTGTGCAAGGATAGATCATAGAGTATTTGTTGGAGTGGGTTGAGGTCATTGAGACATCCTGTTGGTGGATAGATCACCAATTTGAGGCAGGATGAGATAATGTTCAATAGATTTTTGAGTGAAAGGAAATTGAGATCTTGTAGTCAGATCACTGAGTAGAGGTAGTTGTACCATGTGAAGGGAGAGAGGTCGTTGGATAAGATGAACCATGGAAGTATGAAGAGAATGTTTGAAGACATTAGGGTTGAGTTGATATCTGATATTTATAATTCTTTGATTGGTTTGAGGAGGAATCTTGAACATGAGAGTGAGTGTGAAGAAGATATTGAAGAGATGAAGAGGTTGAGTTGGCATTTACCAGTTAATAGGTGGATTTTCTAGCCTGTGAGAAGGATTATTCAAAAGTAGGAGAAATAAAGTTAGGGTTAATACTGATAATCCTTAAAGGATCAGAAGTTTTCATTAGTATAATAAGAAAATAGTTTTGAACCGTTGGTCACATTATCACCGAGCGACAACTTTCACCAAACACAGTGGTCACCAAAATGGTCAAACATAGTGGTCACCAAAATGGTTAAGTGCAGTGATCACCGAAACATTTTGAACATCAGGCGTAGTGATCACCAACCACCAGTCTACAGATACTTCACTAAGAATAGTTCAAAGAGACATCATCGAGCACAGTCTACAGAGACATCATCGAACACCAGTCTATTGAGAGACAATTTTATTCCCGAGAAAAGCGGATCTCAAACTACACGTCAGCTAAAACACTTTAATCTTTAAAAAAACTTTATGCTTAGCTAGACAACTATTTTTTGTGGATCAAGAATATCATAATATGTGGATGAAATTAGTTAACTAATTGTATCCATGCAAACTAGGAGATCAAGGTCAAGTTGTAAACCTTTGATCATTAGAGTTTTTCAAGAAAAATGTGAAACCTAATTAGGTCAAATTTTTTATATATGGATGTAATGATCAATCAAGATCATGATGATTGTAGCCGCATAAGGACATCTATGGATCAGACATAGATTTTCATGCAGAAGGACAGAGAAAGAAGAATTGAGTTATGAAGAACTACATTCAAGGCTACCGAGCAGAACAAAGGTATTATTCATCACAATAGGTGATACATATATTTTGTGAACTTCATGGATCTATAATCAATAATTCAAGACTCCAAGCTATCAGGTTATCTATATTTTTTTCTACTCTCTAACAATTGTAGCAAATAGAAAAATAATTCAAGAAGGTGGACTTAACAGTCTTATTGTAAATCTCTTAACCGAGTGCACACATACATTGTGTTGCTGAAATCTCTTAACCGAGTATAATTAACAAGTCTAACATGTTACTCCTAATAGGGTAAGATCATCATAAGTGATCACAGCTTGTATCCTTAACCAACAACTTCCATTCTGCAGATAGTGAAGCTTTGTGGGTTTCATCCCCACTGCATTTTTTACCTTCTAACATGGGTTTTCTGCATTATCAATTCTTGTGTCATGTGTAAATGAGTTTCATGAATGTTTTTATGTTTGTTTACATGCACTTACATTTATGTTATGATATTACATGCATGAAGTATAAAAGCTACAATGGTCGGTTATGCAAGCAATGATTACTAAGGTTTAAAGTGCAAAAGTTTTTAAGGGTACTGATTCACCCCTCCCCTCTCAGTACACACGCTTCCATTATTCCAACAAATACTAGGAAAAAGGATAAGCTTGATGAGGTATGTACATCGATGATAGTTTTGACTAAGATTGTGGAGGATAAAGCAGATATGGTCATGGGAGGATTTCATAATTTCTTTCTTGGATCTAATGATATAGTTGAGCAATGTCTTGTTATTGAGGAGGATAATGAGATTGCTAATATTGAAGAGGTTGATGTTGCTGAAGTTGGAATTGAGATTCCTTTGGCTGAATTTGATAACCTTGATGGGGTGGTTATTTAGTTTGATGTTGTTTGCAGTAGGGGTGTTATTGTTGATGAGATTAGTGAGTATAAGAGGGCTTGTGATAAAACTCTTAGTTGTGATTATGTGCATGATGTTGATGGAGAGTTGCAGACTGATTTGTTTTACTTGAGTACTGATTTGTTGCAGAGATTACCTAGAGGGTGTGAGAGAGGAGACATGTGTCTATTTTATGATGTTGATACTAATCAGATTGTTGTTGTGGAAGAGGATTTTGTCTCTTGTGTTGTAGTGTAGGTGTGGAAAGAGGGATTACATTTCCTTGACAAAGATGAGTACTTGAGCACGAGGAAGGATATGCTGAGAATGAAGATGAAGATTGATATGAGGATTGAGTTGTTGATGGCGATGAAGAAGGTTGAAGGATAAGGGTGGTGGATTTGGTGATGTTCTTGATTTAATGATTGCTGATGTATTGATGACATAAAGTGTTCAAATGTGTGATGAGTATGAGGATGTGTTGTTGAGGTTGATAAGTGGGTTTGAGAAGAAGAGTGTAGATCTTGTGGGTAGTTTTGTGGCTGATCTGTTTGCTTCTTCCTATGGATTTGTTGGCTGGTTTGATTTGATGTAGAGGTTGTGGAGATCAGATCAGAGGAGGCAAAGAGTTTGGTTGTGTAGGTTCATATTCTTAACCATGAGGGTTGGGAAGCCTAAGGTTAAAATGAAATCTTTTATCCATTTGTGGATTTATTCTACAATAGCAAAGTGAGAGGCTCACTTTTTATTAACTATGAGTGTCTGATGCTGGAGCATCTTGGGATCTTGGCAATCTTGTATCAACCAAAAATATTTCCTTTTAGTTTCTTTGCTGTTATGTTCCAGTTGAGCAGTTTTGGTGTTTTAGGTGGCGGTCACTCTAGTTGGATCCTTATCTGATGCGATCTGATGGGTTTGTGTGTATGAGGAAATCTTCAACCTATTGGGAGCAAGCTCAAACATAAAACATTAGTGGGTTAGCACACATAAATCATGAAATAAGCATGAACCAACAAGAAATATTCATAACATCAGATTAAGATAAAAAAGGTTAGTGCACCCTATATTACTTGTTTGATTTGCTCATTTAGATTGGATGTGAGTGTGCTCTCTCAAACACAAATTAAATGGATCCCTAATGCAATGCAAATGTGAATGCAAGATTGGATGAAAAGAAGAGATTCAAGAGCTAGTATGAAGAACTAGTCTCAAATTCCTCTCAAAGATGATCTAAACTATGAAAATGATATGCAAGATGCAAGATAAAAACTATGATTCATTGAACATTAGCCTAGCATGTAATTTCTAAGTAATTTAAGCATAAAGAGAATGAATACTAGAAATGAACTTCTAAAAATAAAATAGCATAATAACAATGCAAGAATGAGAGATGAAAATACAAGAGGAGAAGGCCTCTATTTATAGATTTTTGGGAGAGAAAAAAAAGGATTAAATGAGGTGGCACCTATGTGGCATCCACATAAGAGACACATAAGGGACACATGGGCTTGGAAGGGATGGCCATTTAAGAGTCAAACATAGCATTAAATGTTTGAGTGGCTCAAGATTTTCAAGTGGGGGACAAATATGTAAGAACATTTAAGAGGGATGGGTGACCATTTTGGAGAGAATTTTCACACATGTGTGAGCATTC
>MU223436.1:1758002-1770699 GCA_018584345.1 Thuja plicata | reverse complement strand
TTACTCCCCCCTTGAAGGAAACTTATGGAAAAACTCACAGTCTACCTTGTAAACGACAAATTGGACATTGCCTTACAAATCCAATTCATAAGAATTCCCAAAACACACAGAGACATCAGAATACTTGTAATGAGATTCCAGTTATATTTCATTGATAAAACCTATTTCAGTACACTCAAATTGACACTACATCTAGACTAAAACATCAATTTCATAATAGGACTTGCATTAATGGAACTCAAACATTTGCAGAGCTTAGCTCATGTAAAAAAGTTGGAACCCCCACAGACTGAAAAGAAAGGAGAATAAGGAAAGAAGGGGAAAACACAAGAAAGCATTACAACTTGACACTTGTCCAACTCTGAACTACTCACTGAATGAGTCATGAAGTTTGGAACAACAAACTTGATCTGCTCTATCCCCTTGAAAGCACATGAGTCACCGGACATAACAAATCAGATATCTCAAAAATATCTTCCTGGCCCCCCTGAAACTTAAACTGCAAATAATGCAAGCAGATGGCCACCTATGCAAAATTTGAATACGTCTCCCAAGCAGTTTCTCACAAAAATCAAGAGGCCTCTTTCTGCATGCATTCAAAATATGCATTTTCCACGAGTTTCTTAGGGAAACAATCTGCATTTAGAGAAAATTTCAAGTGTAGTCACTCCAAATTTCTTCAAAATTTGAGAGTACTAAAAGGAGGACCAATAGATAGGTCCTACCTAGAGAAAAGAGCCATGGAGAGGGAAATCTAGGAGGATCCACAAGATCCTAACCCTAATTTCACCTAATCAAACACATGCAAATCTAATATGAAAACAAACTAAATGAGGATGCTAAACTCATCCAAGTGGAAGTGCTTCCATTTTAAGACAATACATTTAGCCCCCACTTTAGCTTAGCTATGATACTACGTGAATATGCAAGCTAAAGTAAGAAAACATCATAAAGTATAAAAAGGATATAGCTGAGTCCTCAATGCCAAGATCCTGCAAGAAACCATTAGTATCCACAACCAGCAGTACACAAGGTTAATGAAAATCAAAAGAGAACCTAAGTCTTACTATGATGATCTTGAGAAGTATATAGAGCCCCTTATGCCCCCTAATTTGGCTTGCTAATTCATGGAAGGTGAAATAGGGTGATAACGTGAGTTCTATATACTGAGTATGAAATTTGTTGAAAAGTCCTTTCCTAAAGTAGTTATAATTTTCCTAAACCTTCTTAAACTAATTCAAGAGGTTAGGTATCTGAATCACAATTCCAATGCCTCTAACGACACTGAAAATGGAGTTACTGAATTCAAGTTATGATGAAAAGAGTAGATGTCTATCTAAATGCATATAAAGGGAAAATTCGAATTTAACCTTCATAACTTGACATGAAACCCTAGAAAAACCCTAATTTACTACCTATAAATAGGAGAAAGAGATAATTACCCCCTCATTCTTACCATTTATAGAGTTGGAGCAAGGAGATAGGATGCCAAAGAGAGAGGAATTTTGAGCAAGCCGCCATGAGGTCCTGAGAGAGTGTCTAGCCGGCAGACAACCATTGCCCGAGGTAAGTTCCTGTTTTTAGTATCTGTGATTGAAATTTTGATGTTTTTACAAGGAAGGTTGACCCTGACCCAATAAGGTTGACCCTGACCCAGTGAGGTCGACCCTAACCCTTTTTGGTTGACCCTGTTTGGGAAGGTTCTGTCCTTGTTGGGGTGCAGGTCGACCCTGACCCACTAAGGTCGACCCTGACCCCTAAAAGTCAACCCTGACCCCTAAAGGTTGACCCTGTCCAAGTCAGGTGGGTTTTGAAGTTGTTTGATTTAGAAGGACTGATATGCCTTATGTTTGTGCTTGTAGGATCCAGTCCGTCTTCGAGAGCATCCCTTCGGAGGGTTACTTTTGTCTGTCAGAGGGAGTGTCTCTAATCTACAACCAGAGGAGATTCAGTTGTTGAGAGACGTGGGATTGTACTGGGTAGAAAACCTACCATAGCTAAGGTTCCATCGATCTATGATATCGGCCATGATAGAGAGATGGGATGAGGATACATGTTCCGTCCATCTTCCGTCAGGAGAGATCACAGTCATGTTGGAGGATGTGTATAGGATCCTACAACTTTTGATCCGAGGTGAGCCTATTAGACCGAGAGTACCGCGGGGTCCTCTGGAGATTTTTTCAGATATGGAGTATTGTTTGGGAGGAGTGCCATAGTTGTAGACTCAATCAGATCATATTTCTCTAGCAGCCATTCTAGTAGGTTTGACACCTCTGGTACGGAGAGTGATGCTCTATATTCTTGCCTTGGTTGTAGTGCCCAACACAAAGGGTACAGTATTTCCAGCACCATTTACTCATCTTGTACGCAGGATGGAGAGTGACAGGGTCACTATCTCATGGGGCTGCAACATGTTGGCTCATCTTTATCATGAGTTGAGTTAGTTGGTGAGATATTGGCAGGAAAGTCTTACGGTGTGCACCTTGCTACAGGTTTGGATGTTTGAGCACTATGCATGTACACGACCACAGGGTACTCCTGCGATGATAGATGTGAGTGCACTAAGAGCCTATGCATATTTTCTAGCAGATGTTTGGAAGCACATAGATATCCTCTTTTTGAGGGTATGCCTTGACCGGATACCAGGTATAGATGTGATTTGGAGACCGTATTGTCAGATGGTAGAGTGGCCAGATACCCGACAACAGTTGAGACACTCACAACAACGCAAGATGCTAGAAGGTCCTACTCAGCATGTCATGATTCCTAACTACTATGATAGGGTGATGAGGTGGTTTGGTTTGATATAGGGAGTCCCTCAAGAAGTACCCCAGTATGCATATCCGGTGAGATACTATCAGAGACCCGGTGCCATATGTGGATCGACAGTAGCTGATATTGTGGATAGTGATACAGATGAGACCGAGGATATAGAGGTAGCACCTGAGCTATCCTATGCAGGTGTGAGTAGAGAGTATATCAGATACTAGATTTTATAGGGTACCCATCCTATCTTTCCCGATGACTACCCCACAGGTGATCCAGGTCCTTCGGAGAGGAACCACTAAGGAGATGATATGCTAGCAGGAGAGGATGAGGATCTGAGAGATGAGGAGGAGCCTCTCGTCGGGGGAGATCCTATGGAGGAGGAGAGAGAAGAGAGAGTAGAGGAGAGAGTAGAGAAGAGAGAGCCAAGAAGAGAGAGCAGAGGAGAGAGTGGCAGAGATGCCCCCAGGTCATAGTACAGACACCAGTGATCATCCAGTCTATGTTACTCCTTTGAGATCACAATGACCTTCCCGAGCACATACAAAGACACCACCACCGAGGCCTAGACAGAGTGAGCAAGGGGAGAGTAGTCACTCCATGCCCCCACCATCTAGACCTTTTAATGATGTCCAGGCCAGAGATCCAGGTATGATATAGCTTTAGAATGTTTTTGAATAATGATTTTGTTTTAGAAGAAGAAATTAAGTAAGCTTTATATTTGAATTTTAGAGGAAGTGTAGCAGAGTGGAGGAGCTTTATATCCGAGGTGTTGAAGGATACATGTATATCCTACCGCTTACCAGCTAGTGAGAGAGAAGCCTGTGAAGGACAAAGGGATCCTGAAAGACATGCATATATCTTCCTGAGTGTGCGGCGAGAGCTGAGATTATGCAAGGAAAGAGAAGAGAGATTGATGGCTGACTTAGAGAGGGCCCAGGAGTGGATCCAAGAGATGAGCATATCGAGGAGTGGCACACAGACTACTATTCTGAGATCCTCAGCCTCATATCACAGATCTGAGAGAGCTGGGAGCCACCGACCTTCAGAGTATAGGGATAGAGATTGATAGATATGGCCTTTGTGCCACATATGTACCAAACTTGAAAAAGTTTATTTATAAAGAAAACTTTGTTTTCGGAGCAATTTAGTTCTATGATTGATTACCTTTACTTTCATCAATGCACAAAACATAATAAAAGAAAGAGGAAAGGAAAATATGTATGAATGCATTCTAATTTACATAACTTATAAAATACTTATTCTATAAGGAACACATACACACATAAAGAAAGAAATAATGTTTTAAGGATAATAATGTTTGAGATGTATGATATTAATAGGTTCCCTAAGAGGAACGCCATTCATATCAGCGATTTTATAAGCACCTGAAGTAAAATCCTCAATTACCACAAAGGGTCCAAGCCAATTTGGACTAAAATTTCCTTTTTCACTAGGTAAAGCATTCACATTTATTTGGTTCTCATATAAGACTAAATCACCTATCGAAAATGACTGTTTAATCACCTTGTGATTATATTTTTTTTGGAGTGATTTATGATAGGCCTTAATGTGTTCCAAAGCATTTATTCATTGTTCATCTAACATTTCTAATTCTTGTAATCGTTGATCCCAGAAAGTATCTTTGTCAATGATCCCATGAAATGAAACACGCAGGGAAGGTATTTCTAATTCCAAAGGCATGATAGCATCAGTCCCATAAACAAGATTATAAGGTGAAGTTCCAGTTGCTGTACGAACGCTAGTTCGATAAGCCCACAAGGCATAAGTAAGTTGTGTATGCCAATCTTTTGCATGTTTGTTAACTATTTTCTTTAATATTTGTTCAATAACCTTATTCGATGCTTCAGCTTGACCGTTAGATTGAGGGTAATAAGGAGTAGAAAAACTATTTTTTATATGATATTTCTCCATGAATTTTGTGACTTCTTTGTTCTTAAAAGATGTACCATTATCTGAAACTATCATTGAAGGAATACCAAATCGCGCTATAATATGGTCAAAGATGAAATCAAAAATAACATTTGCAGTAGTAGAACGAAGAGGAATAACTTCTACCCATTTAGTAAAGTAATCTGTAGCCGTGAGAATGTTATGTGCTTGAGAAGAAGCTGGGGAGATTTTTCCAATAAGGTCACAACTCCAAATGTTAAAAGGCCACAGAGCAACCTGATTACGAATCTCATGAGCAGGAGCATGAATTAAATTACCATGTTGTTGACACTGAGGACACTTTTTGACAAATGTAAAGGAATCTTGTTCCATTGTTTGCCAGTAATATCCCATTCAGAGGAGTTTATTAAATAAAGATTTCCCACCAAAATGTCCCCCACAAGAACCAGAGTGAGCTTCTGCTAAAGCTACAGGTACTTCCATTTTGTTAAGACATCTTAATAGTAAACTGTTGTAAGAACATTTGTAAAGTGTTTCCCCTAAAATGATATAGAAGGCTGCGAGCTTTCTAATATGATTACGTGTGTTCCTTGTTGTCGATTTTGGAAAAGTATTATCTTTCAGAAAATGAAAGATATGTGAATACCATTCATCTAAATGCAAACTACAACAATTAATAGTAACCTTATCAGAAATGGCAGGGAGTTTAAGAGTGTGTATAGTAAATTGAAAATCTTCATCATTATTTTGAAGACAAACCAAAGAAGCCACACTGGCCATGGCGTCTGCATGTCGATTATCCTTCCTAGGTAAAGTTTGAATTGTGTATGAAGAGAATTGTGAAAGAATATCTAGAGCCAACACCCGATATTGTGCCATATTATCATTCTTAGTTTGATAACCTCCTTTGATTTGTTCTACAATTAATTGTGAATCCCCATAAATTTCTAAGTTTTTAATGTGAAGGGATGAAGTTGCTCGTAGACTAGCTATAAGAGCTTCATACTCTGCAATGTTGTTGGTACAAGGAAAAGTTAATTTATATGACAAAGGGATTGGTTTCTTTGTAGGAGGGATCAAGATGATGCCCACCCCAGAACTTGTCTTGCACCTAGAGCCATCAAAATATAATTCCCAAGTATCATCTTGTTTGATTGAAAATATATTCTGATCGGGGAATTCCACTGAGGTAACAATTGTATTAGCATGAGGACAAGGAGCTTCAGCTAAATAATCAGTTAAAGCTTGTCCTTTAATTGACTTTTGAAGGATGAAATTGAGATCAAATTCTGTGAGCAACATCACCCATTTTGCTAATCGTCCGTAGAGATCAGTTTTTGAGAAAAGGTGTTTTAAAGGATCAAATTTAACAATCACATTGACTTCAACATTGAGTAAATAATGCCGGAGTTTTTGACAAGCATAAAATAAAGCCAAACATTGTTATTCTATTTGAGTATATTGTGTTTCATAATCCAACAAAGTCTGACTAATATAGTATACCTGTCTTTCCTTGTCGTCACTATCATGTTGAGCTAACAATGCACTCACGACATTGGAAGTGGCAGAAGTATATAAATAAAAGGGTTTATTGAATTGAGTAGGTTGTAGAATGGGAGGATTAGAAAGATATTCTTTAAATTGCTCAAAAGATCTTTTGCATTCCTGATTCCAAGAAAAAGTAGTGTCTTTTCTAAGTAAAGAAGTAAAAGGAACAGTCGTATCGGCTAGGTTAGAAACAAAGAGACGAATAGATTGTATTTTACCTTGTAAACTACGCAATTGAGAAATATTCTTAGGAGGAGGCATGTTAACAATAGCATCGATATTTTTAGTATCAACTTCTATGCCTCGCTTAGAGATAATGAATCCTAGTAATTTTCCAAAATCAACTCCAAGAGCACATTTCTTAGGATTTAATCTCATGTTGTAACTCCTAATTCTTTCAAATATTTGTCTTAAAATGAACACATGATCTTCTCTTTGTATGGGTTTTGCCAAGATATCATCCACATAATCTTCCAAAATCTTATGAATGTAATCATGAAAAATCAAAGTCATGGCGCGTTGATAAGTAGCTCCCACATTTCTTAATCCAAAAGGCATCATAACCCAACATAATGTTCCCCAAGGTGTAATAAATGCAGTTTTAAGTTGATCCTCAATAGGAAAAAAGATTTGATTATAACTTGAAAATCCATCCATAAAAGATAATAGCGCATGACCTGCTGTGGAATACACAATCATGTCAATATTAGGTAGCAGAAAGTCATCTTTTAAGGATGCTTTGTTTAAGTCTCAAAAATTAGTGCACATTATTATTTTATTTTCTCCCTTAGATACAACCAAAATATTGGAAATCCAGTCAGAATAATCAATAGAGTGGATGAATTCGGCACCTAGTAATTTTTCAATCTCAGTTTTACCAATAAAGCGATGCTGGGATTCATCTTACGAATCTTTTGTTTCACAGGTTTAGCATTGGGTTTAAGGACAATATTATGAGTGACAATCTTGGGGTCTATACCAGGCATGTCTGAATATGTCCAAGCAAAGATATCCTTATATTCAAGCAAGAGAGAAACCAATTGATCACATTCATCTTGATTCAAACACTTCCCGATTTTGATTGTTTTTTCAACATCATTCTCATCCACTTGAACATCAATGGTCTCAGTTATTAACAAATTACTTTGTATGGGAGAATCTATTGGCAAAGGAAAATATCTGATTCCTCATGTTCTCCAAAATAGGCTTCATTGTTCAGGCAATACAATTTCCTTCTCTTATGATGAAATGTAGGTAGATCTTGATAAGCTCCTAAAAAATCAGCGAAGGCTTCATCCTCAGGAAAAATATCCAACCTAGGTTTTTGGTCTATGTCCAGGAGAAGTGGATTAACCAATTTCAAATTTCCACATCAAATATGATTAACATTAAGAGGAAAAGCTGAGGGTTGCCTATAAGGATTGAATCCTAACCCATAATTATAATCGTAACCGTCATTATCTAGGGGTACTTGTATACCTTGTTCATACTTACCACAACCTTTTTCATTAAATCCTGATTTCTTGAGTAAGTGATAACAGAACCATACCTGTCGGCCATATCAAATTGAGTTAAAGGAGCGGCATATGTCACAATGTCATAACAATCTGGTTTTATTGTCTCAATTGTTTCATCGTGAGAAGCAGCAACAAAATTACTTTTTAACTCCTCAGAAAGCGGAGAAGGAATGAAGACTTGTCTGTAAAACTCAGTTTGTTCTTTCATAAATTCAAAATATGATACGTTATATTCTCCTATAAAAGTAGGATTAAAATCCAATGTTCCTCAATCATCTTCTATCAGTGAAGAGGATGGAATCTCATCTTGTTCAACCTCAGGGGGTTGTCTGGGTTGTTTTATTGGTTGAGTAGGCTCGGGAACCTTAACATATTCTGCATTCAGGCAACGGTTTGGCGCATCATCCGCATGTAGTGTATACATTAGATTATTATAAATGAACCTAACCTTGCGATGAAGAGTAGAAGGAATAGCATGCATAGTATGTAACCAAGGACTTCCTAATAGAAGGTTATAGTTGAGTGGTCTAGGAATAACATGGATAGGAGTATAAAGAAGCACAGGACCAACTTTAATAGGTAGTGTGATAATACCCAAAGTTTTCTTTGCAATATTGTTGAATCCACGGATAGGGATATTATCTGGTTGAATAGTTGTAAGATCGGCCTTAATTGCCTTAAGCATATCCATGCTACCAACATTAAGCCCAAATCCATTATCAATCAATGTTCTACGAATGATATTCTAGTTAATAGAAACATAAACCATAAGAGCATCATATTGATTCTGCACCTCAACAGTAGGTAAATCATCATCAAAAAACACAATAGGAGATACAGAAGGCATAGTATGCATGCACTCCAAAAATGAATTAATGTTCTCTTGATTAGGAGGCGGAGCAGGTAGAGTAGATAAAGATTTTTGCAGCGCCTCATGATATGTAGGAGAAGTTTGAAGTAATTCCCATAAAGATATCTTAGCTAGAGTAGCACGTAATTGTTCCACTAAGTCATATTCCTTAAAGGAAGAAGGTAACCTAGGTGCTTGAGGAAGAATAGGTTGAGAAGGAGGTAAAGTTGCTGGGACAGTAGGTTGAGGATTATTTCGTGTGTGATAAGTATGCGAAATAGAATCCGTGTTATCAAAGAAATCCAAAGGATCTCTAGGTTTACCCTTAATAGTCATTCGAGGACATCCTTTTATTGTCATCAAAGGTTTAGGAAATATCGTTTTAGGTGTGTCAATGTTGCAAATAGAGGTGTATGAAGGTAACCATGCATACATTCTATGGTAAAGGTCAATTGCAGAAGTTGTGGAGGAGGATGAAATAGGAATAGGATCCATGGGGATCTCATTCGAACTATTGGCATGCTCACTTCCATGTACCTCATTAAGGGATCTATCATTTTGTACAAAAAAATCCTCATCAAAGTATTCAAAACAAAAATCATACATGTTGAACACAAGAAAACACTACAAGCATGTAAAATGTAATGTTTTGTTATTTTTTAAAGAAATTTTGTGATTTTTATGAATTTTGAAATATAAATGCAAGAGCATAAAAGAAAAACTATTTCTATATGCATGGGAGATCTAATATGAAATGTAAATCTAACACCAATGAAAAAGAAAGAGTTGTCTATCGCGAGTTCACCAAAAATGTAATGTGTAAAATTTGGATTGGTTGATGCTAGAGATCTCTTAAGTAAGGTTTGCATAATGAGAAAAGAGATCCTAAGTCCAAATTATATACTTTATACTTAACTATATTGATCAAAAGGATGGAAAAGAGCATGTAAAGAATAGGGGGATAAGATACCTACCTCATAACATAGCAGATCTGGAAAACTCATTTTCTGAGTTCTGTAGACTATTTCTGGAAATGCTAACAGGTGATCTCAGACCGGAACACATAGACAAAAAAAACCTAGAAAAATTTTCCCGATCTGATGTCGTCTTATGAAAAAGGTCGACCCTATACCACAAATGCCAACCCTGTCCTGCATAGATCCGAAAGTGTCCCTGTTCGCTCTATTTGAAAGAAAACTGAAAAGGGTATCCAGATCTGGTCTCGGATCTACTGTCCTGCACCTACAAATATCTGAAAAAGGGGTTTTGGGGTGGCTATATAGGGTTTTTCCTTAGTTGAACTCCCATTTTGGTGGTTTCCACCTCCACGAATAGCCGAATATAGAATGTATAATGTGTGGGTATTGCTCTTTTGGAAAGAGTCTTTAAGCATGCAATATTAAGATCTAATCTTCTAGATTAACAATCCTAAGATAACATGGAAAGGAAAAAGCAATGCATATATTTGAATATGAAAAAGAAAGCATACCAAGCCCCCAAGGCTAAAGTATTCCTATCAACTCACAATCTGTAATTGCTACCCCATGATAATGTCCTTTGAATGCTTGAATGTTGAAAATAGTAGATCTAAAGAGAATGCCTTCTTGCTTCAATGAAGATCCACCATAGCTTATCCTTGAAAATTCTTGATTGAAGATGATGATATGTCTTCCTAGCTTGTCCTTCTATATCATCCTCTTGCTTGTTTGCATCATCATTTCATCATGTTATCTCTTGATTTCGTTTCATCTCATCATCATCAAATGAAGGCAAAAGAGAGTGTTTATATAGAGATCTCAATATAGGTCTCCTAGGGAAATGCAAGGGATTCAAATCCAAATCTCATCTCGAATCATGGTCCCATTATAATTTCTAACTAAGGAGGAAGCATAATAATTCAAATATCGAAGAAAGCACTTCCACATCTGAACCCGGGGACCTATTTTAGGTTCCGGACCCCGATAAGCTCCGGATGTGAAAGTGGGGACCCATACCTGGCAGAAGACAGGGTTGACCTCAGCCCTATCCTAGGATAGGGTTGACCTCAGCCCTGCCCTAGGTCAGGGTCGACCTCAGCCTTGACCTAGGTCAGGGTCAACCTCGACCCTGTCCTGAGGTTTCAGGCAGGTCTCCAAAATGTTGCAGAGAGGCTCCTAGGTCAGCCGGGGACCTAGGAAGGTGGGGGAATGAACCAGAATGTTAAGAAGGCCTAGAGGCCTAGAGAGAGAGTAGGATGAGGCCTAGGAGGTGTTAGCATTTTTACCTGACCCTATCAAAGAAAAGGCTAATTAACGAGGATTAAACAAACCCTCCTACACTTCAAGCTCAAAGGCTCAGGCAGGTGTACCTTACTTCTCTGCTTATGCAAACTAATACAAACACCCAATAAGCAGATTCACTAGTGGATTAAAATAGAACAAAAGCATGCAGTGACAATGTATGGGCCTTGCCAGGTAACATCAAACTTACCTTTCTTTTAAATGGGATCCTCAGTGTTAGAAGAGTTTTGAAAAGATCAAAGAATACTTGGCTAATCCACCCATCTTGGTACCACTTGTACCTAGCTGACTGCTCATCCTATATATTTATTCTACTACAACAACACTGAGGGCACTCCTTGCTCAATTGGATGATGAAGGCAAGGAAAGAGCCATTTGTTACATCAGTCAGACCTTAGTAGGTTATGAGCTCAATTATTCCCCTATGGAAAAAGCATGTTTGACAGTGGTTTCCGCCACTCAAAAACTTTGCCACTATATGCTTAGTCATACAACCAAGTTCATTTCAGAAGTGGACCCTCTCAAGTACTTACTCTCTAAGACTACTTTCACAGGTTGAATGGAAAAATGGGTTATGTTGCTAAGCGAGTATGATATTCAATATGTAAACAAAAAAGCCATTAAAGTACAAGTCATCACAGATTAGCTAGCAGAAGCACCATTGGTGGACGCATATCCTCTGATCACAAAATTTCCAGATGAGCATTTTTACATGATAGAAGAGAAACCCACTTGGAAACTCTACTTTTATGGATCCTACACAACCCATGGTGTAGGGGCGGGAATACTTTTCGTCACACCGCAAGGTGACTACATCCCTATGTCATTCAAATTGGGATTTCCTTGCATGAACAACATTGTAGAATATGAGGCACTAGTCGTAGGACTCTACATGGTTATAGAGTGGAACATCACAGATATACATGTCTTTGGCGATTCCCAACTCATCATCAAACAAGTCCTAGATGAGTATCAAACCAAAGATGAGTATCAAACCAAAGATGACAAACTAATTCCATATAAGGAGATGGTTGATAAAATGAAAGAGCATATTTCCTCCACTTGCAAATAACACAAGTACATGCTTGTAGAACAAGGCTGTTGACGCGATGGACACAATTGGTTCCCTCTTAGAGATTCCTCACAAATCTATGCAATACAAATTCTTAGTTGAGAAAATTCATGCTCCCACCTACGAGAATGATGAATTGAATCACATATGTGTATTGGTTGGTCCCCTATCCCTATGGTACTGTACGCCTCTCTCTCCGGTTTCCCACAGCTTTCCAAGGGCGGTGGTTAGTAGCAAAGGTTCACAAGTGAATGCAAATCAAGTATAGAATAACTACTAAACGAATAACATAAACGTGAGCAATAAAATGTACAAACAAGAGAAAGGAAGACAAGTAAATGCAAACCCCTCGATGCTTGAAGCTTCTATTGTTTCTCTCTACTTCTTCCGAAACACTGTTCTTGATGCTCAGTATTGGTGGGGCAACATCTATGACTTGAGAAGTGTCGAGAATTTGATATTTGAAATGTGTGTGTGTGATCGCAGGATGGATTGAATGCTAGAACCAAACTGACATAGTAATGGCGCACGAGAGATTGAAATCCTGGATCCTTCAAATGGTTATGAAGGGTTGATTATATAGGAATTGGTGACGAAATGAATGGTTGAGATCAATCCCAGAGTTGGGGAGAGGAACGGTTGAGATCAAAAGGAACAGGAGAGATCCTCAGTAAACTCCACCTCTTTATTTGGTTAAGAGGAGATAGAGTTTGGTTAACTGAGGAGCTAATTATGAGTTACCTTTTTGAAC
>MU223436.1:1717948-1741764 GCA_018584345.1 Thuja plicata | reverse complement strand
TTGAACTGAAGAGGTGGGTGAAGTTACCCATGTGGACTGGAGAGATGGGTGGAGTAACCCATGTGATGTAATTGGAGTTATCTCTTTGAAGATAAATGAGTATTTAATTCATTTATTTAATTATTATGTTCAACATGTGAGATAATTGAATTCTTTTTAATTAAGAATTGCTTTATTTGATGAAATTAAATTAATTTAGTTGAAATTAGTTTAATTAGAAGAATTTAACTAGTAAGTTTAAATATTTGAATTTAAACTATAGGAAATTGAGTTTAATTAATTAAATAATGATAATTAATCAATTAGAGCTTGATTAATTAAATAAAATTAATTATTTAATTAATTTTGGGAATTGGATTAGATGATTTGAGAAATGAATTTAGAAGAAAATAGATGATTAATTAATGATTAAGAAACCATTAATTAATAGATGAAAATTAGAGTTTTTTAATGTAAAGTCGCAAGCCTGTCCATTTTAGGGTGTCTATAGGTACCGCAATATCCAAGCTTATCTAAAAAATGGTATCATATCCCCTCATCTCACCATAACCCAATGCCAAAACATTATTCACAAAGCTTCCCACTACACCCTTGTAGCCAACACCCTTTGATTGTCGAGGCTATAACAATGTGCTCTCTAGATGTTTAGATGAAAATAAGGCCACCTAGGCTTTACAAGAGGTACATGCTAGAATCTATGGTGCCCACACAAGTGGTATGGTCCTAGCCAAACATATTTTATAGACATGATACTATTGGCCTACAATGGAACATGATGCTTGTGAGTTCATAAAGAATTGCTTACCTTGTCAACAACATGCCAATTTGATCCATGCTCCTACACAGGACCTCCGACCTGTTGCACCCCCTTGAACTTTCTCTTGTTGGGGTTTTGACCTCATTGGTAAGATCACTTCCCTCTCTTTTGAAGGACACAAATACATAATAACAACAACAAAGTATTTTACAAAGTGGGTTGAAGAAATTTTGCTCACCCTCACTATAGGTGTCCAGATCTCAAAATTCATCCTCTACCACATCGTCTGCCACTTCGGCATCGCCCTCCACTATCTTCATAGATCAAAGAACACCATTTGAAAATCAACACATTTGTGATCTATGTGCTCACCTCCATATCCATCACCGTTTCTCCAGTCTATATTTTCCTCAAGGTAACGACCAAGCTGAGGAAACTAATAAGATCATTCTCAAAATCCTTAAGAAAGTTGTCAATGATACTGGCCACGACTGACATCTCCAAATTAACCCTTCCCTCCGGGCTTATCGCACTTCATACCATACTCCTACAGGCACCACTCCATATTCCCTAGTCTACGGTGTTGAAGCTATCTTACCAATTGAGGTTGAACTACCATCCCTCCAGGTATTACTGAGAGGCCTGATCAATGATGAAGATTACCAAGTAGCAAGACTCACATAGCTTGATCTTCTAGATGAAAAGTGCCAGCAAGCCTATGATCACCTGATTATCTATCAAACTCAAGCGGAACTATAAAAAGAAAGTCCACCCATGCCAGTTCCAGGTAGGGGACTTTATGCTAAAGAAAAATTAGAAAGTGGGTACTGATTGAGAAAAGAAAGGTAAGTTTGAGGTTACCTAGCAAGGCCCATACATTTTCACTGCATGATTCAATTATGGGGCATATCAACTCTCCACTCCTGAAGGAGAACCCTTGAATGATCCTATCAACATCGTTCATCTTAGGCTCCTCTATGCCTGACAGCTGGTTATTCCAGTCATCTGAAAAAATCTAGCTTGTCATAGGCTTTGATGGTAATGACATCATTTATTATAACTGCTTCAGTGCAGCCCAACTATTTGATGAATTTTGGAGTACACAGGTTTAGGGCCGAACCATTATCTATCATGACTCACTTAATGGAAAAATCTTTAATCATGATAGGGATAGGGAAAGGAAGGTTATGATCAGGTTCTTCAGAGGGTACATCTATTGGTTTAAAAGAAGCCCCACAAGATGCAGACAAGTGGCCGACAAGGTTCTAGAACTCAGTGAGGTTGATGTCACTGGGAACACATGATTCTTGTAGGGCTTTATTGAGTATCTCTTTCTGAATTGGTGAGGTGCAGAGGAGATCCAAGATGAAAATGTGGGATGGAGTATTCCCTAAGTGTTCCATCCGGTTGTATTGGGTACCAATAGAAAAAATGGTACTTGCACCTGCAACTGTTATTCAGCCTCGATGAGTGGTGACTGCACATTGGTTATCGACACCCTTGACATGAATGACATTGACAAAGGACTGGACTTGGGATATGCAACCAATGAGATTATTGTAGTTGATATATGCATTTGTATAATATTTTCTGTTAACATTGTCTCCTTGCTTGCCCTTCCCCTAGTTGGAGGATTGAGCAGGATTTCCTGGTCCTTTACCTGAGGTGTGTTCAGGAAATGTATTTTGATAGATTTTAAGGCCCGCATTTGGCAATGGTTGGGCCAGAGAATCTACTTCGATCTCTTTGCAGTCGATGAGATACTAGATGTAGTGTTTTAGCTTCATGCATTTGGTGGTGGTGTGTCCCTTAACACGATGGTAATCACAATATTTATTATCTATGTACCATGCAGGCTTAGGTGTTGAGTCATCAAATGGTTGTCTTTGGGTACACAATTTGGTTATCCCGGGCCATTCTGTGGAAGATAATATCTACGGGTTCACCCAAGGGGGTAAACATGCATTGTGGCACATTTTGAGCATGAGGCCTTGGCTGTCCACATGAGACTGACATAGCATTCATATGGTTCATAGGACCTTGGTAGTTGGGTTGACATGATGTCCCTGGAGGGGATAGATAGTCACGCCTTGGGGGCGTATGTTTTGTTGGTACGTCAGTTGGTGATATGCAGGAGCGGGCTGTTGATAAATGGGAGGGGGTTGAGGGTATACTGGTGGTACTTTCTAATAGGTTTGGGTAGGTGCATTGGGATCGGCCACCATGACCTGAACATGTTTGGTGTTAGTGGCTTCGTCAGTTACTACATTCTTATTCTTGTTCTAGTACCGTGATCGATCATTATGATTTCTGCCAGGCTGGGGTTCTTTGTAGTGCTTGATGGCACCATCTTCTATGAGACCCCATTCGAGATCCATGCCTTTGATTCTGATGTCTTGATAGGTCTGTATACAATTCATGTGCATATGGTAGGAAAGCTTGGGATGGAGGTTGTTAATAAATATTTTTATGAGATGTTTCTTGAGGGGTTGATAGGACAACCTTATAGGAAGCCCTTGCCAGTGCTGAAGGTAATTGACCAGGCTCTCTGCTCCCTTTTGTTTGGAATTACATAAATCGAGGAGGGAGAGTTCATTCTCTACATTGTGCGCGTATTGGGCCACAAACTTCTCTGATAGTTCAACAAAAGTAGAGGTTGTGATGTAGGGGATTTTGTGGAACCACTCAAGAGAGGTCCCTCCTAAGATTTTGGGAAATAGTCTCATGAGGAAATTATCACTATAGGCCACTTCTTGGCATACCATGTAGAATTCTTTCACGTGGCTCATAGGATCTCCCTTCCCCTGATATTTATCAAACTTGGGTGTTTCAAAGTGCTTGGGGAAGGGTATTGCAGTGATAGATTGATCAAACGGGTAAGGACACACCTCTTCAAACTTGGATGTTTTATCTTTGGTCCCTACTTTTAGCTCTTTGAGAGCATTCTTCATTTGTTCCCATTGCCCATTGATTTGTGGGGGAGGATTATTAACCCCGATTGCATTAGTTCCCTGAATTTGATATGGATCAAATGGCGAATATGAGGGATTTTGTGGAGGATATTGTGGTGTTTGATATGGAGGTTGTTGGTCAGCATAGATGGGCTATTGTGGTGGAAATTATGGCTTAAGGGAGTATTGTGGAGGAGGTGGCAACGCCTGATAGGGTTGTTGTAACTGCTAGAAGTATTCTTGTATTTGCTGAGGCGTTGGATAAGTGGGCTAAGCCTATTGTGCACCTGCATAGGGTGGTGGTTTCATGCTACTGAAGGGCAGAGGATAGGTGTTCTACGTTGGAATGCCCCCAGTGGCTACAATGGTGTTAATGGGAACAATGGATTGCTGTGGTGGTGGAACAGTTTTTGATGCAGCAGAAGATGGCACAGCTAGGTAGCTGGCAAAATTAGTTTGTTGCTACTGCATTGGTTGGATGAAAGTGTGTGTGTTAGTGAAAGGATTAGCAAGCTGCTGCATTGATTGTGTCGTGAAGGGATTTTCCTCCTACGTTTGTGTTTTTGGCTGCTGGGTAGTTTGGATGATTGATTGTGCAGATGCGAAGGGGTTTGTTTGTTGCTGTTGTGCTTGGGATGTGAATGGGTTGGCATTTTTCTGCTATGATTTTTTTTTTTGGGCTTGCTTCTCAATATGTTGTTGCTACTGGATTGGTTGTTGCTGCTAGATGGGTTGTTGTTGTTGGATAGGTAGGATGGGAATTTGTGTTATGGTGAGGGGATTGGTAGATGTTTGTTGCGATTGGGAGGTGAGTGGGTTGGTGCTCTCCATCTATGTGGGGATGCCTAAGGTTTGCATGGAGGCTTGAGAGTAATTCCAAGTGGATGATGAAGCACCTTGTGCTATTTGACCGATTTGAGGGACTGATGTGGGAGGATTTGGGTTGAATTATGCTTACAAAAGAAGTGCTGGCATACGCTATGGTTGCGTTGCTAGTGGAGTGGGGAAGGTGGGACCTTATGGAAATAATGGTTAATTGTACTAATTTGTGGGCGGCATGCCTATGCTGAATTGTGTTTGCTGATGTGGGTATGTGGTGGAAGAAAAAGGTGGAACAGGCATGGAGATTTGGGTGCTTTGATGCTACGAACTAGGTGGTGCATTTTGAATGGGCAGAGTGGTGATGGGTGGAATGGTGGTTTGTTGAGTTTTGACTAGTGGTGGTGGGAGTTATGCTACAAATGTTGGGAATGCTAGTGAAAGTGGAGCGACTGTGGGCTGAGGAGAGGCAGGTGCTTGCGTAGCAATAGGAGGTATTGCTTGTGCTGCTGATGTTGGATTAGGAGGCGGGGCTCCCATGACTATGGACGAGATTGATTGAGGTGTCGTGTGCATGATGGAGAGTGGGATGGAAGGTTGGACTACTTGTGAGATAAGAGTTCCCACCTGTAGATCTCACTGAAGTGGATCAACAACTTCATTTCTAATGGGATGATAAACTTCCCCTGGGAGTGCCATAGGTCATGTGATAAGTGTGAGTATAAGCCAAGGCAAGAGTTGGATTCCTTGTTGCTAAATGTCTGAGAGTACCTGACAGCTGTTGCATCCACTCATGGCATTCACCATGTGGACATGCCCTGGATGATTGATAAATGTCTATATGGTACTCATGGTGGGATTCTCATTAGTGTCTACCCAAATGTGCTCAATTTGTTTGTTGGGCTGGGCTGAGGCGCATATGAGACCATAGCGTTAGTGTAGTCAATCGCGGGATTAGATGAACTAGCATCAAGATTAGGGTCCATGTCCTTCCTCTTATTAGTGCCTCGTGTTATAGGTGACATGAAATGATTATCCTAAGGGGATATGAGATGCAAGATGTAATGAAAGGATGTTCCTAGGAAGCTAAGGATGATGGTGATAGGACTAGGATTTGAGACGATGCGTCTAGGATGATGAATATGCTCCTAAGGATTAAGGATGACTTGGTGTATGCAAGGATTAATGGTTTCTTTCCCTAGTGGAAGATAAAGTGGATGTGATTGTCTACCTAGGATAGACTTGTGGTCTTCGGTGGATGAGATTCTTTGTCAATGCGAACCAACGTTTTGATCAAGGTGATGAGGTTGCAAAGGCAAAGGGGATTATCCTAAAACAATGCTTAGTTTAAGGACACTTAAGGATGAGGTTTTTGATTAAGATATAGGTCTAAGCAACTCAAAAGGGGATGCAATACCAAGTGAGGGATGTGATTAGGGATACTTTGGATGATGATTAGGATGATGCTAGGTTGACTAGGATTGGATTGGATTGGATTATGCTAGGATGAGAGTGTGATGTGTTTCTAAAGATGAAAACCTAAGGGAGGTCCTAAAAATGCAAGCTAAGTGATCTTAAGAAGAGGAGGAATGTTTGTTTGTTGTGGTAGACCAGCTAGTCATATTGCTCAAATTTGATGAAAGTTGCGTTTAGATGATATTTTCCCATGAAGAGAGAAACCTTGTTAATGTATATAAATTTGTTGAATTCTTCCCATTTATGAGTTTCTTGCTTGATGGAATCAACTATGTGTTGGTACCTACTATCCTCTCAGGTTGTATTCTTCTGTTCTCTATGCACAGGGGGTAACAAAGTTTTCACGTTCTTGTGCTTCTTGGAATCAGTCATGTCCTAGAGTGAAAAGATTTGATTTTGGATGAGCAACTGAAGGTTCTAGGACATATCTCATAAAATACCAAATTATGAAGATTCTGATAAATTATGAAGCTCACAGTAGTCTGCAAAAAGGATGATGTCTTGATGATTTGGCAAAAGCTTGATCTTTTTCTGATTTTCAATAGAGTTTGTTCAATGGCAAGAACTTATTTTAACATAGCCAAATCAAAAAATAATAGGTATGTGTCTTTAAAACAATCTAAAAAGGGACAAAGCACCCTTGAAGGATACAAGAAAGTGTCACAAATTTTTTTGTTGGTGATTTCATTCGTGTTTTGGATTTTGTCAATGTTCTTCAAACACTTCAAACACAAGTCTACCTAAGGAATTGGTGTAGCATGAAAATGTTTGCTCGCAAGCTTAGGCACACACAAAATAGCTAATCAAAATATGACCATCATCGAGCACACAATGGCTCTAGTCATGACGCCGTATTAGCCGACTCCAAACGCTTAGGGTGGCACGAATGTACAAGTGATCTTGGGGAAGTTACTATCTTCCTTGCACAAACATTATCACCTTTCAGGGGTGTTCTGGGTAGCTTCTAAGCCTATAGAATTTAGTAAGGTTCTCCGTTCGATTGTATCCTCTATGTCTGTGCAAGCATGATTCAAGCGTATAGCCCCATAGAGCATCTTGACAAAAGTGGTCATGTAAACATGATTTAGACCGTGAGGTTGCACTTATGTTAGACGAGAGTCAAGAATAAGCTCAAATGCCAATCGAATATTGAGGCTTTAACCCCAAAGATTAAATTTGATTAATGTGAGTTGGAGTGGTGTGGCTTACACCTCGTTCTCACATGGGTCATTCCCGGGAGATTTTTCCCTCAACCGGTAGGCCTATTTAAAGGATGAACTTGAAAAGAAATTGGATTGGCGACAAAAAGGAGTCTAGATTTATGATTTTCCCACAAGGGGAAAAGAGAATACTCTCCTATCCATTATCATTTTCTCCACACACACGCAAGACAAGCTTAGTTCATTCCCAAAGATTTAATTGTTTAACACAAAGCAAATGCGTCTAGGTTTTTGATCTTCCCAAAAGGGAAGAGAGCATAATCCCCTAACACTTGCTTTGGTTTAGACAAAAAGATCCCTCTAATTAGTCTATGTGCCTAATAAATCAAATGAAATGCTAACAAGTATGATCATTTGGTTGATTTAGATTAAAGCAACTTGCAAGACAAATGTGAGTAATCTTTTGAATTTATGTCTTTATCAAGTGGTGCTCCAACACAACTAGTTAGTAGTTTCAGAAATTTAGCCTTTGACAAGCGTTGTAAACACAAAACCACTCAAGAAGTTGTTAGAACATGACAAATAAAATTTTGACAGAGCGTAGACGTTGATTCAGGGCGCATACGTCGATTCTGTGTTTTAACCCAAAAATGACAGAAACATGAAATATGCCAGAAAACACAGAAAACCAAGAAACTACAATGCCAGTGGAGACGTCAATTTGTGAATCATAGACGTCGGTTGATGATTGGTCTGAACTGACATTTGCGTATATGCTGAAACATGAACCAACATTTGTGTAGACGTTGTTGTACCTGCAAGGCTAAAAACACAACAAATACAACAAAAAAGTTATTGTTCTTTCTTTATTAGCTCTCAAATCTATCAGAAAACCTATGCTGAGATTGTTCAAACCTTAAAAACTAATGTTCTTTAATGATTTATCAAGGTGTGTTTCCCTTAATGAAATTTCAACATTATGACTCCTTGTAAAATTGATTTCTGCTCAAAAATAGAATGTTAAAACACCAAAAAGCGGCGGGAAACACAATAGAACTTGTGATATTGCTATCAGGATTCAACTGTGTAGTTTTTGAGTCAAACTCATTGACCCATAATTCATGAGTAGTGGTTCACATGAACCCATCTCTCATGAGAATGAATGGAACACTTAGCACTCATTGGATCTCCTACTTAACAATAGAACTTGACAAATGAAATGTTAGGTTTGTTAATCTCAAGAAAAATAGTCCAAAGTGGAGATGCCGATTCTGGTTGCGCAAACGCTGGTTTAGCGCAGACGTTGAATGATAGTTTAGGAAGAACTAGTGTTTTCACAGATGCCTCTGTGTAAATTGAAGACGCTGATCTGTGAGTTTGGTGAAAATGGGAGAAAAGACAAGAAATTTAGAAGGATTTTAGGGAAGTGGGTCCCACTGGGCATACCAGAATGTGTACGAGGAAATCTTCAACCTGTTGGGAGCAAGCTCAAACATAAAATGTTAGCGGGTTAGCATACATAAATCATGAAATAAGCATGAGCCAACAAGAAATCTTCATAACATTAGATTGAGCTAAAACAAGTTAGTGCACCCTATATTACTTGTTTGATTTTCTCATTTAGATTGGATGTGAGTGTTCTCTCTCAAACACAAATAAAATGGAGCCCCAATGCAATGCAAATGTAAATGCAAGATTAGATGAAAAGAAGAGATTCAAGAGCTAGTATGAAGAACTAGTCTCAAATTCTTCTCAAAGATGATCTAAAATATGAAAATGATATGCAAGATGCAAGATAAAAACTATGATTCATTGAACATTAGCCTAGCATGTAACTTCTAAGCGATTTAAGCATAAAGAACATGAAAACTAGAAATTAACTTCTAAAACTAAAATAGCATAATAACAATGCAAGAATGAGAAATGCAAATACAAGAGGAGAAGGCATCTATTTATATATTTTTGGGAGAGAAGAGAAAGACTTAAATGAGGTGGCACCTATGTGGCATCCACATAAGAGCCACATAAGGGACACATGGGCTTGGAAGGGATGGCCATTTAAGAGTCAAGCATAACATTAAATGTTTGAGTGGCTCAATATTTTCAAGTGGGGGACAAATATGTAAGAACATTTAAGAGGGATGGGTGACCATTTTGGAGAGAATTTTCACATGTGTGAGCATTCTATTAGCATTAAAAGGGTTAGGAATCACCTTTTTAAGTAGGATTAGAGGATAATTAGGTGGGGGAGTATGCTTAGGAAGTGAGGTGATGGGTGTAGAGTAGGAATATGGTAGGTTTAGGGTAGACCTCTAGATTGGATTAATAGGTCTCTAGGTTGGGTTTAGATTATAATTCAAATTAGAGTTGAATAAATCATAGCTTAGAAGAATTAGGGATATGGAGGATTTTTTTAATAAATATGAATTTATTAAAAGGGGATTTTGTGAGGCAAATGTATTTAAATAAAATACATTAGGATAGTATTTAGATTATTGATAAATACCAATGATGAAACTATTTAATTGATTAAATTAAATAGTTAGATGAATAAAAGGGAATTTAATATTAATAATAATATTAATATTTTTGGACATCTACAGTTTGTTCTAAACATATTGGGGAACATTTGTCTATGATCACATCTTTATTTATTCTATTTTGGATAACATATCTTAACATTGGTCTAGTCCTATTTTGTTCTTTAGTTTATCGATTTGTCTTGGTTTTCTTGATCAGTTTCCCGATCTAGCTTTTGGGATCTCCGTGTGTGATCATGCCAGTTCATTATTAAGGTTGAGGCTGACTTTTATTGTATGATCGTATATCTTAAATCTTGCATTGGAGGTTTTTCCTAATGGTTTTGGGTCATGACCTAATTATTATACCATGTTTTCTTCTTCTTGGAGGATGTGATCTTTTCTAGCCAACTTGTGGATTGTGGTCTTGTATATATTTGTAGTCTTAGGGACTTTAGAGGTAGAGACTTATGGTAGGTAGCTTCAAGAGGTTAGCATCCAGTATATATTTGGTTTTTTGTATGTAATCAGGCATGTATACCTTAGAATGTAACCTGACATGTTGTTGTGCATGTAAGATGTAAATCTTGAGTTGATGATAATATGAAGGTCTATAAGGCTTGTTTGTTGTTCATTTATGAGTTTTTTATGAACTGTTGAGGATTATTTCTATTGTGTTGACTCTTTTTGCAAGATTGGATTGACTCCATCAGGGAAACTCCTATCATGACTGCATCACTTATGCTCCCGTGAAAAGGATGGAGGAAATCAAAATGTTTCTAGCATTTACAACACATAATGACTTCAAGGTTCATTAGATTGATGTAAAATATGCATTCCTAAATGGAGAGATGAAAGAATTATACAAAGAAAAAACCAAAGGATTAAAGCTACCAGATGCTCCATATATGGTTTGTAGACTAAAGAAGACATTTTATAGACTAAAGAAAGCTCCCAGAGCTTGTTATGTGAGGCTTGAAATGTATTTGCTAAAGCAAGGATTTAAAAAAGGTATTGATGATAGTAATTTCTATTTTAAAGTCAAAGAAAAGAAGTTGATTATAGTTGTTTATGTGGATGATATAGTCTTTGGAGGAAATAATGGTATGCACAAGAGGTTTTCTAATGAGATGCAATAAGAGTTTGAAATGTCTATGATTGGGGAAATGGATTTATTTCTTGATATTTTAGTCAATCAGAAAAGTGAAGGTATCTTTATTTCACAATCAAATTATGTTAAAGAAATGTTGAGGAAATTTGCAATGGAGAATGCTAAAATGGTACGTATGCCTATGGTTACTAGTTGTAAGTTGAGTAAAGATGTTGAATCTCCTATGGTTGATGAGAGTAAATATAGATCAATGATTCAAGGATTATTGTACCTGACATCTACTAGAATTGATATCATGTATGATGTTTGTCTTGTAGCTAGAATTTATCAAGATCCTAGAGAAACACATGTTTCTTTTGTGAAAGGAATTTTTAGATGCTTAAAAGGCACATAAGACTATTGACTATGGTATCCCATAAAATCTAACTTTACTTTGACTACTTATACCGATGCAGATTGGGATGGATTTGTGGATGATAGGAAAAATATAAGTGGAGATGCATTTTTACTTGGACCCCATTTAGTTTCTTGGTCAAGTAAGAAATAGGATTCAATATCTTTGTCTACTGGTAAAGCTAAATATATTGCTGCTTCATCATGTTGCACACAAATATTATGGATGAAACAAAATTTGAAAGATATTGGAATACTATTTGATGAGCCCATTTCTATCTTACGTGACAATAACAATGCAATAAACATTTCAAAGAATCTGGTACTACATTCAAGGACAAAACACATTTCAATATAGTATCACTTGTTAAGAGAATTTTTTTTGGAGAATGAGGTGAAGCTTGAGTATGTACCAACAAAAGAATAGATTGTTGATATATTTATGAAGGCAATTTCTAAGGATACTTTTGAATATCCTAGGGAGAAATTAGGAGTTATTTCCCATCCTTTTTTGAATTAGATGCATATGGAGGTGCATTAGTCTAGCAAAATTCATGTATAATCTTAAATCTTGACTAATGATAGTGGATTCCTCTTAATGGGAGTTAAACACATATGTTAGTTGATATGTATGTCTCACAGGGGGGTTGAGTAGAATGAGTAAGTAGTTGATGGATTTGTTATTTTCCATTGATGTCAAAGGGGGAGTAAGTAGGAAGGAATTGATCTTTCACCATAGCCAACATTCTTACCCCAAGTGTTAATTTTGGTCTTACCCTTTTCAATCTTTTCTCCTTGTACAAATTTCAACAAAGTAAAGGACGGTCCCTTTAACTTAATTTTAGAAAACTTAACTTTCTTGTCAATGGTCATTTCCTCATACTCAAATAAGTTTTTAAGGGCATCTATCCAATCCATTAATCCTTTACTATCCATCCTTCCACCATACATAGGCAATTCAAAATTTTCCATTGTTCTACCACCTTGAACAACTTTAAGCATCCTCACCATTCTCCTTTTATCAGGATACATCTCTTGTTCACTTTCAACATGAGGTTCCTCTCTGTCTCCACTTCATTTTAATCTTTGTCATACCGCTCTTCCCTTCTAGGGTTCCTCTCAAAGCCTTCAACCCTTCTTCTAACCTGCCTCAACTCCCTTTCCCTTGCTGTATCACGTTTCCTACATACTCTCAAATCTTCATCTCTCCTTTCCAAGGTTTCCCTCAACTCTTGGATTTCCCTAACCATTTGGCTATTCTTTGGAGGCATCTTCTCAATCCTCTTATCCTTCTTGGATCTACATGATAGTTCAGATACTACTATGATGTAAAGGAAGCAATGGTCTAGTCACCAGAATCAATCTCCTACCCTCCTATACACAAGGATTATCTTGGTGGATTAGTGTATCAACAACATGCCTTGATCACCCTTTGGTCTCTTGACTTGTAACATAATCCTCAATAGATAACATGCACACTTGATCATTTGGATTCCCCAAAAGGACTCACCTGTAAGCTAGCACTCCACCAACCTCTTGGTTCCACAAGCCTTCACCCCTTGACCTTGGCCCACTCCATTCACCATGAAACTAATCTTCATTATCTCAATAAACTTGGAGAGAAAATCTTCTTCATCTAAATTTTTTTTTTATTGACACCTCAAAGAAATGAGACATCACTCTCAAAGGTCCAATCCCTTATTATGACTGTAAACATGTATAAGGAAAGGACTCACAAAGGTGACTGTCACTGTTTTGACAGTAAAAAAGTTAGTATTATTAGGTCCAAGATTATTGAGAGGGGGGGGGGGGGGGGGGGGNGTGGGGGTGAGTCAATATTCTAACAATTCAAACTTTTCACAAGCCATTCAACAACTTGCATCAATAAACGTCCATTGCATGAACAAACAAACCAATGAAGATAAACAACCACAGCAATGCAACACAATAACACCAATATTTTTCTCATGGAAACCCAACTGGGAAAAAATATGTGTGGGGATGACACCCACAAATAATTTTTCACTCTTCTGAAGTACACTCGGTCAAGAGCTTAGCTCTATTAGGAGCTTACAAAGTGTCCGGTTAAGAGCAAGACCCTATTAGGAGTCACTCGATCAATGGATTTACCTCTAGCCCTGTTAGGAGGTTTACCCTATTAGGAGTAACCTTGTTAAGGGATTTCAAACCCTAATCAAAGAGTCACCTGGTTAAAGGATTTATAAATTAGACCTGTTAGGATCTACCTGGTTAAGGGATTTTCTTGGAGAAACTATTAGGAATAAACAAGTGAAAGTGATCTGAAAAGAATAGCACTCATCTACTAGTACATATTTAGTTCAAGCTCAATATCTTTTTACCATGCATAAAATCCTTTCTCTTCTCTCTTATCTTGAACACAACTACTGCATCCACGATCTACACTTGTACATTTCATCATTTTACATATATATACAATAAAGGTTCATTAGGGAAAATAATCACCTTACAAAAATGTTTTACAATCTTTCCCGCTCAATTCTCAAGCCCTAAAATGTAATACCAATTATATATATTTTCCAACAAACTTAGGTTAGCCTTCAAATCCACCACACATTGATTTGACAAAGAAAAGTCAAACCACAACACATTCTCCAATGTTCTTCCACAACTTCAATAAATTTGATCATAATGATCATAGAAATGCAAACTCATCAATTCACATTGATTTTCAATGTCACTACAATCCTTGGAATACATAACCACTTATCACAATTCTTATAACAATAAGATGAATCATCACCGGTTGAGGATCTGACTATTTTTTCTAGGAACTTATTTTACTTTTCACTGAATGATATTATGTTCATTGAAACTTGGTCTTCTGGTCACCAAAAAATGATTCAGTCAAACCTAAAACCTTATAACATATTCAAGATAAAAAATCCTTAACCACAACACCTGAATCCAAACCCATTTGATACAATCATCAAATCCTTCCACCTTCGCTTTATCCTATTTTTTCTATTGACTTGTCAACCTTCAATGAATCATAACTCACACCATACATATGATAAAACTATGCGATTATAGATACAACATCTAGAGACATCACTTAGTCTTTCTTTACGATCACACACACCAACTCTTACCACAAATCTAGATCCAACCTCTAGAACATACATCAACATAACAGGAACACTGTTAACCAACAAACACTAAGTTGACATCAATGAAAAAATCATAATTGATCAACCTATCATCAACTCTTCATCAAACACATACCATAAGACACTCAAATTTATCTCTGCATTAGTTATGCCAACAATATCCAACTTTTGAATTGATGGCAACACCGACAATACCAAGCAAAATAAATACCAAAATATGCTCTCCCTTTGCTGATTCTTCTTTGTATTTCTCTATTCCCAATCTTTGGTTCTCTCATCCTTTACTAAGTCTTCTCCCCCTTTTACAACAATTCCAAAGGCCCAATAAGCTTAATACATCATCTTCTACAATTATCTTAACCTCTCGTCGACTTCTCCCCCTAAGGAGTAGTGCCCTGAACATCAATCCACAATGAAAGATATGACAATAAATCCAATGGATTAATGCACCAACAAAATATTAGTTCTATTCAGGTAGGGATATAACCCCTATCTTACCTCTAAGGTACTAAAAAATACCCTTAGGGAGTGGCTTTGTGAAGATATCTTCTCACTTCTCCTTTGTTGGTACATATTCCAACTTCACCTCCTCTTCCTGCACTTGATCTTTTAGAAAGTGATACTTAATTGTAATATGCTTAGTCTTGGATTGCATAACTATATTCTTGGAAATATTTATTGCACTTGTATTGTCACAAAAAATAATTACCAGTTCAGTCATATTTTCTTTAATACCTTCAATAATCTACTTCATCCATGCAATTTGTGTACAATTTATAGCTTCTGCTACATATTCTTCTTCTGCAGTGGATTGTGAGATACCAATTTTCTTCTTGCTTGTCCAAGATTCAAGCCTTTGAGCTAGAAAGAGTGCACCACCACTTGTACTCTTTCTATCATCAAGATTTACTTCCCAATCAACATAAATAAACACATTCAAAGAGAAATCACCATCACGAGCATACCACAAACCGTAGTCAAATGTATGTGATCGGTAAGAATTGAAAATGATTGGTAAAGGAAAGATCAACTATGTATGTTGACCAATGTTTAGGAAGAACAATATTAGAAATATTGTGGTAGCGATCAAGTTAAGGAAATATTTAGATGTTGTGCTCAGAGATAAAATATGTATATGGTATGAGGAATTTATGATTCTAACCACAACTTATTTGGTTGAGTGGTGACATAGTTTTTAGTGTCACAGACACTAAGACAGTTAGAAATCTTGCGTTCTTAATTAACTGGTCAGTAGACCATAGATCAGTGAATGGTAAAGTATATGCAATAATTTCTAATGATACGATGATGTGGAATAAATATTATACATCCAATGTATTGGTATTTATAAGATCAACACAAGTATTTAAGACATATTTAAGGTGTTGCATTAGGGAAGTAAAAGCATGTTTTATTAACTTGGAGATTTATAAACTTGCAGATCTTATCTTGACATAACATGGTCATGATAAATCATTTATTTCATCAAGATTATCAATTTGACACATGGTACTATCTCAGGAAAGAAATTTGAAGATCATTCTTAAGGCGGTGAAAGTTGTTTATATATATGAATTGCTCATATTGAAAAGAGTTGTTGAAAAAGGAAAAAATAATTGTTGTTGAAGATTTTTTTTGGTGATTAGGGTTTTTATGATTTCAATTTGAATTTGTGATCAAAGAGAAGAGAGTAGTTACAAAGTAAAGAGAACTAAAAAATATCTGATAGGCAATCAGTTCCATTCTACAGATAAACAATATTGTTATTCCCTAACAGTTGCAGCAAGTCAAATCCTCTAACAAGGTTAACTTTAACAGGTTCTTATTTGTAAATCCTTTAACATGGTAGCTTCTTTATTGCGGTTTGAAATCATCTAGCGAGGTAGATCATAACTGATCTTATTGTAATCCTAATGGTGTACTAATCACTTCTAACTAGGTGAACCCTCAGTAAGGGTATTTGTAGCTCCTAACATGGCAAACTCATATACTGTAGTATTGGGCTTATGGGTGTCATCCACACCATGGTTTTTTTTCCCTCTAAAAAGGGTTTCCACGATAAAGTACTTTTATTATGTGTGTTGAAGTTGTGGATTCTTGATATTGTTTGTTGTTATTTGTTTATTTCATTCATATGCTCTAAGGTTAAGAAGTTGCTAGTGCAGTTAATCAGATTGGTGGCTTAATTAGATCGATATCTATTTGTACTAATTCACCTCTCTTAGTCACAAGTTATCCAAAAATTGGTATCAGAGAATAGGTTCTTTTGGTGATAAGTCTAACAGCTTGAGGAAAAGATCCCTATAAGTCAACATGGATAGATACAAGTATGAAAAAAAATTTGAGGATCCAAGCCAAGTTATCAATGAACTGAAGGAAAATCTTAGGAATTCCCTTGCTAAGAGAAGAGAGGTTGCTGAGCAGTTGAGTGAAACTCAAGACTATATTGAACAAATGTTTAAAGTTAGTTTACTTGAAGAATCATAGGAAGCACTTGCAGATTTGGTGTATAAAAATAGTGGACTCACAAGTGAAGTGGAAAATCTAAAAAGAGAGCTTGAAAGTCTGTCTGTCAGGATGGTTGAAGAACTTGAAAGAAGAAGAGCTGCTGATAATGCCAAGAAGATTTATGAAGATTCCATAAAGGTTAAAGATAATATCCTAATAGAGAAGTTGGAGCAACTATTCAGATCAGAGCAAGAGGTTTCTACATTGGAGGAACACTTACATGATAAAGATGATTATAAAGCTGATATTGAAAGAGAGAATGAAGGGATAAGGAAAGAGAATGAAAAGATAAAACAAGAATTGAAAGCTGCAAATGATATACTAGAGAAATTTAGAAAGAGTTCTATTAAAATCGATGAACAACTTAGAAGATAGAGGATGAATGGAGAAGATCTAGGTTTAGGTTTTACAAACCTTGAAGCTGGTGAATCTTTTGGTACTTTGAAGCTAGCGAATCTTCTTGTATATTGTGAATCTCTAATACCTGATTTACATGATCACACTTTCATATTTCTATTTCAAGGTTGATTCCTCAATTGGGATTTGACTAAGGTAAAACGCATTATACACAACAATTTCCTCGTTTTGTATGTCTGAGAATAGGTAGTGGATGTGATATTAGGGAACCACACTAGAACCCCTTATTATCATCCTACACACATTCTTTACGTGTAACACATAGTAAAATAAGTTTCATCAATCCACTTTTAATAGGTCCATTCCTATAGGTTAAAGGCCTATTTTGTGAGATATATGATTTTATTCTAGTGGGTTGGATTGATATGGGTAAGTGAACCAAGATGATATGCAAAAAGAGGGGTATAATTGGCCAATTTGTTTTATTCTGAAATCAGGTAAACCTGAACTTCAAGGAGAAATTTGAGAGTTGTGCACTCAAAATTAGGAGATGTGCAAAGAATAAGAATATTAGTTCTCTGAATCTAGTTTCTAATATACTAAATTTTTTAAAAAAAGGATAATATTAGGAGGGTCAAACCCACCGTGCACTAAAAACTATTACTGATTTTTTTATAGAAAAAACATAACATAGTGTCTAGCGTGCTCTTCACAAAAGATATAATTAGATTTAATATTTTGATAAACCCTCTAGTAGAATGATAGGTAAGTGTGAGAGCTATAAGTTGTGTATTTTTCTATTTTTTTGTTGAGTATTTTTTCTATATTTTTTTTGAAGTGGGCACATCTTGAAAATTAGGTATCTGTTCGTGCGCTGGTCATAACTTGCATCAAAAGAATCAAAAATACAAATTTTTTTCTCAAAGAGTGTAGAATAAAGTATAGAACAATAATATGTAATTTATTTTGAATTTGGTCAAGTATATCAAAATTTATTAAGAAAATGGTAGACATTTGTCTCTGAGAACTATAAAGACACTAGTAAAGAAAACTGAAGTTTACTATGCTAATGTTGTCCAAAAATAAAAAATTATATGGTTAGAAAGCTGAGAAGACGTGTAAGATTATGATGGTAATTTTACAAACACCCACTTGATGATGTGTAAACCTAATGATGAGGAAGTTGATAAATCAGCCTGGAAGAACAAAAGACATGTAAAGGGAGATAAATGGAGAGAAAAAGGCTCCCAAGTCTTAGGGTCATTGTCCAACCCTCTTACCTAACCATGACGTGATCAAGTTATGTAAGATTAAAATCATGCTTTCCTAGTTCTTCATAACCCGATTGGGCCATACATAACTAAAAGCATATGTTTTTTAGTTCTATAGAATCTTACCGGGTTTTGCAGAATTACAAACATATGCTTGTAAACTTAATATACACTATACATACTTATATACTTACATATATAATATGTGTATATGATTATATATATATATATATATATCCCCATTCTCTCTCTCTCTCTCTCTCTCTCTCTCTCTCTCCTAACTTCTTAATTTATCCTAACTTAAATCATAAATGTTATTTAGGATATGTCTTAAGGAGAATTAATATTTTTAGATAAGAAAAATGTGTACAAGTTATGTAAGACTATGAACATGGTGCATTTAACACCAATATGAACATTGCACATTTATTTCAATACAAACCAATCAGTTTTTGACTAAACATAACTTGTATGTGTTGTATTTTATATCATTCTGAAAGACTAAAAAATAGTATTGCAACTTGTTCCAAGGTCCCACAATAGGTTTTCATGTCTTTATGCAATAGTATGAGCCAATGTAAGATTTTGTTTTGTCAAATATGATTTAAAATGATTGATTTCTCTTATTTTTTGGTTTGTTCTTGAAGTTATTTTATTGTTAATACTTTTTATTGTAACAAAATGATGACAATTTACATTTTTTTTGGTAATTGATTGTGTATGTTCATCATGCTATTATGTTTTCTTTTTTCTTGAAGTTATTTTTATTGTTAACGATATTATGTAGGATAATTGATATTAACAATGGAAAAGAATAAGAGAGGAACAATCGAACAACGAGAGGTAGAAATTGAAAGACTAAGGGAGCATATGAGGAGATTACATGAAGGTACGTCATATAATGCACCTAATGAAAATGATGAACATATACCAATTCAAATGCATGTGTTGAATGCACCTAATGCACCTAATGAAAATGATTAGCATATACCATTTCAAATTGATGTGATGAATGCACCTAATGAACCTAATGAAGATGATGAAACTGAGATAGGTTATTGTAGAGGGGCCTAACATGACCCTATAGGTTCAAAAGGATCATTCGTATGTGACACAATATGTAGGAAATAGTTCATCAAAGTTCAAAGGTTTTATGCACTTGGAGAGCACAAGGGACATTGCCGATAGGGCATGTTGCTGAGCATTATAACATGTCAAGAGGCAAAGTGGGACCATTCCTAGGGTAAAAACACCCAAATAGATGTGATCCTAATGTTGGTTCATGGCCATGATGTATGAAATGCGATATGGGATGCTTGGCAACTTTGCATTGAGTGCATCTGACAATTTTTGCATGAATAGAAAAATTGCCGCCCTACAAAAATGACTCCGAGTCTTCAAAAACTGAGATAGGTTATTGTAGAGGAGCCTAAAAAAACCCTATATTTTCAAAAAAATTATGCATAGGTGCCATGGTTTGCAAGAAAGACCGTCAAAATTTGACGGTTTTATGCACTTAGGGAACACAAGGGACATTGTCGGTAGGGTATGTCGCTGAGCATTTTGGTGTGTTGAGAGGAAAAGTGGGACCATTCCTAGGATAAAACCACCCAACTAGATGCAATCACAGTGTCGGTTCATGCCCACGATGAACAAAACATGATATGTGTTGCTTGGCAAGTTTGCACTGAGTGCATCTGACAACTTTTGCATGAATAGAAAAATTACTTCCCTACAAAAATAACACCGAGTCTTCAAAACTTGAGACAGGCTACTATAGATGAGCCTAAAATGACCCTCTAGGTTCAAATAGATCATGCACAAGTGCCACAATTTTCAATAAATAATTCATCATAGTTTGAGAGTTTCATGCACTTAGGGAACACAAGGGACATTATCGGTAGGCTATGCTATTGAGAATTTTGATGTGTCAAGAGGAAAAGAGGGACCATATCTAAGGTAAAACCACCCAACCATACATGATCATGGTGTCAGTTCATGCCCCCAACAAACATAATGTGATATGGGCTACCTGGCAACTTTGCACTAAGTGCATCTGACAATTTTTGCATGAGCAAAAAAATTACTGCCCTACAAAAATGACTCCGAGTCTTCAAAAAATGAGATAGGTTATTCTAGAGGGGCCTAACACGATCCTATGGAATCAAATAGATCATGTGCAAGTGCCATGGTTTGAAATAAATAGTTCATCAAAGTTTAACAATTTTGTGCACTGATAGGGTATGATGTTGAGCGTTCTGATGTGTCGAGAGGAAAAGTGGGACCATGAATAGGGTAAAACCATGCAACCAAATGCAATTGTAGTGTCAGTTCATGCCCATGATGGAAAAATGTGATATGAGGTACATGAAAACTTTCCACTGAGTGCATTTGACAATTTTTGCATGAGCAAAAACATTACTGCCCTAGAAAAATGACTCTGAGCCTTCAAAAAATGAGAAAAATTATTGTAGAGGGTCCTAACATGACCCTATAAGTTCAAACAAATTATGCGTAGGTGCCACGGTTTGCAAGAAATAGTTTGTCAAATTTTGACAATTTTATGCAGTTAGGGAACACAAGGGACATCCCGAGTAGGGTATGTCACTGAGCGTTCTGGCATGTCAAGAATAAAATTGGTACCATTCCTAGGGTAAAACCATGCAAATATATGCAATTGTGGTTTTAGTTCATTCCCACAATGAACATAAAACAATATGGGTTACTTGGCAACTTTGCACTGAGTGCATTTGACAATTTTTGCATGAACAATTGCTTCCCTACAAAAATGACTCTCAGTATTCAAAAATGAGACATGTTATTGTAGAGGGGCCTAATACGACCATATAGGTTCAAACAGACTATGTACAGGTGCCACCATTTGCAAGAAACAATTCATCAAATTTTGATGGTTTTATGCACTTAGGGCACATAAGAGACATTGCCTGTAGGGTATGCCTAGGCTAAACCCACCCATTTAGATATGATCATGGTGTTGGTTCATGCCCATGGCAAAAAAATACAATATGTGCTATTTGACAACTTTGCGCTGAGTATAAGAATGGTTTTGATGGAAATTTGGTAATATCTCCCTTGTTCACTGTTGGAAAAATGCAAAAATGAGAGGAATGATAGTACTGAGTGTCCTCTACAAGATCCTGGTGGTTTTCGAGTGAGTTATGATGTTCGGAAGAAAAGGATTGATGCCCCAGGCTTGCAAATACCGTGTAACTATCTTATTTCTTATGGCTATGACTTTTAAATTGAGTCCTTTGGTAAATTTGAGAGGTTTTGGCATTGGAGGCTAGTGGATTTTATGGTTAGAAGCTGATTTCCACCTTCCCTCACTATTGTCTTGGTTGGGTAATGTAATTTTGTGGTAAAAACTGTGCAAAAGTGGCCTATTAGGCCTTAAGAGTCCCTTAATAGCCAACCTTTGATCAGTAGTTTCAAATGATCATAGTGTCATCTTTGAGTATGTGTTGTAACATGTCAAAAGGTGTCCAAAGAGGTTTTCCAGTGGTCTCCAAGGTCTGTGATTGGGATTTGAACGCCTAAGCCCAGGTGGAAAGGACTAGTAGGCCTAATTGCCCTTATTGAAGGAAGTAGTTCTAATTGTGTTTACAAGTGAATGAAAAGTATTGGAAATTTTTTTTGGTATCTCCTAATGTCAAAAAGTGCCTAATATCCGTGGTCTCATGGTTGGTGTGTGTTTTCCTTGAGGAGGTCCTTGTAACCATGTTTGGTATATTCTCATGTTGTTTTGGTGAATTGACTGTGAAATCCATTGTAAGTCTCAAACATGTGTCCATGTTTCAAGGTGTCTTGATTGATTTGTAAACCTTGTTTGGAGTCCTCTACATCAAAAAATGACCTTATATCTTGACAAATAGACTTTTTAGGCCTTATTGCATCCAAATGAGTACTTTCAAGACTAATGTAGACAAGTTTATGATCATTAATGACAATTTGGTTGCAAGAAAAGTTGCTTGACAAATTTTCTTGCAACTTGACAACTTTTTCTAAAAAGGACAATATGACTTCAATAATAAACATGTTTGCATTCTATTATATTAAATAATCATTTATAAGTATATGCCATATGACTTGCATAGAATGAAAAAAATAGATCATATTTAAATTGTAATTATTTACATTTCAAAGTATCAAGACATACACACAATGAACAAATTGGATTATATTTCAATTGCAAATATTTAAGTTTTGAATTACAAAGATATGCACATGATGAATAAATTGGATCGACTATCAACTTTCATATATATGAAAATGAACAATAATTGTGCACATATAAAAAAAATGGCATAAATGCCAAGTCAATAATAGAGTTACAAAAATGTGGCATGTGCCATGTCAAGGTCGATATATACAATAAAAATGTCAAATATATACATAAATTGGTCCTTCAATGACCACAACTAGAACTATATATCTCTATCAATCTCTATGACTGTGGTGGATCATCAAAATCAAGCCTCTTTGAAGTAGTACATGGCTCTGTAGGTGGCTTCACAACAACCATTAAAATGCCGAATCATATATCTTTTGTCAAAAAATAGATTAGATTTTTCAAAATAATATCAAAATAACTTAATATTGAACTGTAATTTATTTTCAATTGAATTGTTGATTACCTCATGTCTTTCTTCTACTCTTGGGCTATGTAGTAAAGATGATGGACCCTTTCTTGGATGATCAAGACTACTAACAAACAAAATGGAAAGGTAGAGGATCCATGGGAAGTCATGAAGGGGGTTGTAATAGGTAAAAATCAATTAATACAAGTTAATAACATACATGTCAAGAAACTCTTAAAAACTAAAATGCATGGACTAAAAAACAAATGTGTACCAAAGCATCAGATGGTTCTCCTATACTTGTAGGAGGCATAGTCATTGATGAAGCAACTATGATCATTTCATGTATGGTAAATGATAAGAGACATAACTATAGTCATAAAGGAAGGAATTAGGGCTTTCAAAAAAACAAGAATGCAATCCAACATGAGGTGACAAGAGGGTTTCAACTAAGAAGACATACATACCTCTTTCCTCTGCTATGCTGGACCCCCTCTTTGATGATCAAAACTCTTAATGAAATGGAATGGTAGACAATCTGTGGGAAGTAGCGAAGAGGGATGTTATAGGTAAAATGAAATTAATACAAGTTAATAACCCAAAGTTGTTGACAAACACTAAAAACCTAAAAAGGCATGTACTTATATCTAAACACATGCATTTAATACACTCACACACACACACACACACACACACACACACACACACACACACACACACACACACACACACACACACACACACACA
>MU223436.1:1703221-1717561 GCA_018584345.1 Thuja plicata | reverse complement strand
CACACACCCCATAGCCTTAGATGGTTCTCCTGTACTCTTAGGAGGCATCATCATTGATGAAGCAACTATCACCATTTCATTTATGAAAAATGATAACAAATTTTATAGTCATAGAGGAAGGATTTAGAGTTTTCAAACAGACAAGAATGCAATCCAAGAGGAGTTGAGAAGAGGGTTTCAACTAAGAAAATGAGATGAAAGTGAAGATGAAAACGTTACCTCTTCCCTCTCCCAAAACTCTACAACATTAGGTGTATTAATTAATTCTGCAAACCCCAATTGTTTCCTGTATATAGAACAAACAAAAAAGACTTTAAATGAATCTACAAGTACATGTTTACTCATAATAAATTTCAAAAAATAAATTGAAATTGTGCTAAATTACCTTTTGGCGTTCAGGTGTCTGCGAGGATTTATTTTTCTATTTTGGTGTGTTGGAAGATGCCTTTCACACACGAGATGTCCTGGAGCCAGGTGGGGTAACCTAAGAGAGAAAAAATTAGCATAAGAGATACAAATACATAATATTAAATATAAGTTGAAAATAATCTAAATCTAAATGACTCACATGGGTTTAATTAAAATTATAAATAAGATTTGTGCAAAATATGATACCACAAATCTCTCTAGGCCAAAGTCAATGAACAAAAGCATGGAATCATCAAATTAGGACATCTGAGCCCCTGACAACCCCTATAAAACACCAAATAAATAAACATTAAAGAGTTACTAAATATTTACAAAAAATATTTTGAAATCAAGGTATTACTCTAATTTTAACATATTAAAAATATTTACCTCTGGTGTTGAAGCTACATGTGTGCGTAGATTGGAACGAATACTACATGGTGTACTCGCACCACCTGATGCACCCTGCAATGCATATTATTCATATATCAGTTTAAATTTTTCTATACATAAAAAATATATACATTTATAAGATTTAAGTGATTAATAAATAACATATCATAAATAAAAATAAACACACCTGCATCTTCTCTCCACCATAAAACACCATGGTCATTAGGTCATCGACAAGGGCCACATCCTCTATAGTGGAAGCATGACATATACCCCCGTAATGTGTACACAAATGGAATGTGGAACCATCCTCATTCACATCAGTATCTACCTTGGAACATATATTCATGTAGCTGACACATATGATCAATGGGTTGGGTTGAGCCAAATTATACATCTAATGAAAAGGCAAGTGGCACACACTCTAATCCATCTGCTAGTCTGACTAACTATGTTCCATGCTAAACAATGATATTAGCTAATGGCGTAGCCACCTGAAGAGTCTGTATCTCTATAGAATCCTTAAAGGATACTGGGATCGTGATGTGAAGCATGGATTTAGGACGTAAATCATTCCTATGTTGGGGGTCTACTACCCTTTGAGCCCCTGCTCTATCCTATTCAAAGCCTCCCCCTCTACCTTGGAACTCTTGCATGTCAAAGTAGTTCGGCTTCAAGCTGAGGATAAACTCACAATATAACTTTCTCAATAAATATATAGGTACCTCATAATTGTTACAAGGTGGTTGGTCAAAGACCATATACCACCTATCCCAAAATGTATTTTCATCTTAGCGTGGTTACACCAATATATAGGAAACCTCTTTGAATAATTAGTTAAGGTTAGATTAGTTATAGGTTCGGTGAAAAGAGCACATATATCATCTTTACTTATCAGTTTTATTTTCGCCTCATCATATGACAACCCATCAGGATAGAATGCACAACATCTATCCATATATGAGCCCCATTTAGGAACCTGTCTAGATACCTCCCTGACACTATTAGCCTTTGATTCTAGAGGGTTTTGGCAATGGATGAGTGATGCTCATGAGTAGAGGACATCAACCTATTCACTATTTGAGTAGTATATAGGTGATTTATAAGATCCTCTGGTGTGGTCTATACAAGTTCTACTAGAAGAGGCTGAGGGTTTTGGAGTGGCGGTTGTTGTTGAGGAGTGACATTTTGCGGGTTTTCTTGTTATAGGGTAACATTTTGAGGGTTTTCTTGTTCTTGAGGTGCAACATTTTGAGGGTTTGGTTGTGGTGGTTGTTGATGAAGAGGTTGTCATTCTTTGTTTTGTTGTCGAGCATTGTTTTTAGAATCTAGCATAAAATTAATAAAAAAAACTTAAATTAATTGAAAAAACCCTATTTCAATTCAATTTCAAACAAAAACAATAAAAAAAATCAAATTCTTACCTCTTCGATGACACAACATTGTTAGAAATTGGTGTAAACGCTGAGAAAATCCAAAACAAGGTGGAACATGATTAGGTTATGTCAAATTTGGCAAGATACAAGCTGATGTTTATCGTTTTGTTGTTGGAAATGAGTTTGGGCCGTGGGAAAACTCAAACATAAAGTTCTTCAAAATGCGTACGGGTTTTGAATAACTAAAAATATAAATTTAGTTCTTCAAAACCTGATTGGGATTTGAAGAACTAAAGTTACTATTTAGTTCTTCAAAACACGTATGAGTTCTGAAGAACTAAAAGAGTAAATTTTGTTCTTAAAAACCTGACCGGGTTTTTAGGAACTTAGGCTCGGTATTCACCAAGCCATAACCCAATCGAATTATTTCAAATTTTAATTAACCCGATTAGGTTACTAATAATTTTGGGTTTTTTTTCACATGTGGCCACTTTTTTGACCAACAACTTCGTGCATTCACCTATATTGCATATAATTTATATTCAACCTATGAATTTTCATAGATTATTATAACTATGAGGCAAATTATAATACATACATTCATTATTGTGAACCCCAAGGAAAGTGAAATTATGTGCTACATTAGACTTGTTATTCATTATAGTTTCCAAACTTAACCACTTTGTTCAATTTGTATTTAATTCTCTAGTTCCTAGAATAACAATTTAATAATTTTGATATATTTTATCTAGCTTTGGTTGCCTAAGATAATTTATACATTTATTATAAAAATTAATAAAGCAGCCTAGATAAATCCTCAAGGAAAGTGTATTTTTCTACACATTTTTGGGGAACTTGTCTACTCTTACATGACCTAGATTTCCCCTATGATTTGTAGTTAATATTGAGTTTTTTAAGAATTTCCATTTTTTAATTATCATATGTTTTTTTTTCAAATTTGGTCTGCCTCCCATCCATTTGATTCATTGATACATTCTTTTCTAAGTTTTGGTGTGTTTATTTTCATATCCTATCTTTTTTTGATCCTTTCTCTAGGTTTAGGGTATACACATTACAATTGCTTAAAATTTAATTAGCGACTAATTTTGATACATTCTAAGATCTTCAATTTTATACCATTTATCTATATCTATCATGGTATTGGGTCTTTAGTGTGTAACATTTTAGATAGCCATCCTTGAGGCGATCATAATCATTACTTTCTCTTACATTATGGATTATCACATGGTTCGTTATCCTGGGTTGTCATTCATGACTCCATTATAAATTTTGACATGATTATAATATATTGTGATATATTAATATTTGATTATTGATGTACTCTTTATATTTTATCATACAAATAATATCGTATTATCCATGGATGCATTATACCATCACATACTTAATTTCTCCTCCTTAGGGGAATTATTTCATTTTGGATACTCTAATTACACTTAACCATGATTCTCATATATCTTATACTTCTTGTATAGATTGGAATAATATCGTCTTAGATTTTAATAATATATTACCATCAAGAACAACTTTCCTTCACATGAATTAATTCGTTGAGTATCTATTGTGAAGGATATTTATAACGAATGTTTACCTCTCATTGCTACAAATGATATATTATATGATGAAGTTACCCCTATAATAAGGCATAGACTTTTCATAGAATTAAAATTTGGCCAGCTAATTGAATTTGATATTCTCATTAGAAATAATATTTGATAAGTATAATATAATGCTATTTAGTATTGCTATTTGTAGAAGATTTTTTCTTCTATTTATTTAAGCGAATTTATGAAGATATTTTGGATTTCCTTTAATGAGAACATTTATTTATGAATTTCTATTCACGTGTGCTCATATCAATTGGTATTAGTCAAAACTAAAGGATAATGACCTAGGATCTAGTCTTCTCAAAGGTTTGATCAATACTTTCAAATTCTTTCCTTTTTGGTTGCCATGGATATAGAATCCTCAAAGGATTGCATAAGTTTGGTTATTTCCTTCTAAATATTCTTTTAAAATGCAATATATAATCTCATTGAGGGTTTATAGATTTAACCTTTATTATATTTATATTTATTTTTTTATTAAATGTTGCATTACAAAACTTTGTAGGTCATTTTTGGGGTATTTTGAGTGGTTTTTGAGGTTTTCAATGATCACTACTAAATTGATATATGATCGATTTCACTCATATAAATCATTGATATCTTTGATTTAGTTTTCTTGGGGTCAAAAGTAGAGCTATGAATTAATATTTATGCTCTCCAAAAGGTACTCTGCTAAACAACCCTAACATATTTTCGCCCCCTCACCATCTAGAATTGGCTCCAAAGTGAGATACTTAACAAAAATAGACTTTGGAAGAGTTAAAGAACACACACACCCTCTTATACATTTTGTAGAATTAAGTTGAGAGAAAAAATGGTTCCATGTAAGATTTTATTTTAGATTCTTCAAAAATACTCTAATGCCCTCTAGCTAATATGCTACCTCTCAAAATATTGTTTTCCAACTTGAAATTAAGGGCGACATTCATTAATTTAAGGATGAAAAGATAGACTCTTGGATTTTTAGTCTTGAGGCATATTTTAAGACATGACCTAAGCTATATTACTCCAAAAGGCACAAATAGTTGAGGTCCATTTGTTAGATTGATTATTGGATTGGTAGAAAAATAGTAGATAATACTTGTAGAAAGATGATAGGAGGTCACTGAGTGGTCACATTTTAAAGACAATCTTAACGAAATATTTCATCCTTTTGGTTATTTGTGGAACATGTTAGATCAATGACTACAACTCAAAAAACTCAATGTCACTCTTGTAACAATATATTGATAACTTTGAAAAGCTTCAATTCAAGATCAATATTTTAGATATATATAAGAGGTAATAACTATCAACCATTTTTGGGTCCATCTAAATTTCTTCATTAAGAGTTGACTATATTTTTAATTAAACTTTTAGATATAGTGTAGCATCATAAATTATATTTTTGTACAATTTGCACCAAATTTTGTGCCATTGAGTTAGTATGTGGTCTCCTAGCTCTTATCCAAGCCTATTTCTATCTGAGATGTTGCAATTCTAATGTCATATGTTTGCATTGTGATTTCAGCCATTATCTTGAATTGTGTGCACTGAATTCCTTCTTATTTTCCTTGTTTTGGCATGTCAATGGTACATGGGTGCCCTTTACCTTGTCCATAATTCCTGGGATGTTATTGACCTATCAATTTGAGCCCAATTTCAAATATGTTAGTGCCAAGTTCCAACCAATTGTTCCTCAATCTCGATGTCTAAATATGATCATTGTAGGTTGGATTAATTCATGAAATACCTTGATAACACTATAAAAAATCGTTCTTTCAATTTCTTTTCAGATCTCACATGATCAAGATATCACATCAAGCAATCAACCATCAAAAAATTATCAAGCATTGAAGTTGATATTTCATTCCACCATATCCTTTTGATATTATTTAGATCTAAGCATTATAGAAAGTTACAACAATCCTCATGCAAGCATGTTTTCATGATTGATATCATTTATGTCAGGTCATGTTACTGCATCAATGCATGTGATCACATCCAAAAAGTATTGCATCAACAAGTTTGAGGTATAAGCTTCAACATTCTACTTGAGAGCTTCTATTTCAATTCAATTTCATGATTAATTCTAAAATTGGGGTTTTACCTGGGAAAACCCCTTTCAACCCAACAATTTCTCTCTTTTATAGATACAAGTGGTAGGATCGAAAGACATGGATTTGTAATCAATCATAGAAGATATTAGCCTACTTATTGACCTTTTACAGATCCAGAAAAAGTAGGGTCAATGTCACTTTACTTGATAGTGTTCGACACTTTTCTAACAAAATTTTTGGGGAAAGTTTTGAGTAGCATTTGGATTAGAATGAAAACACAACTCCCATCGGAATTCGACACTCCTGGGATAAGGTTGCCCCACCCAACATTGACCTTCTGATTTTAGCCTAGATCTCAGAGACATGTTCCTATCTATCTCCTCTTTCTAGATCTATAACTCTTGTTTGCATATATATTCTAAATCTATTTTTGTGCATACTAAATACTCTCAATTTCTCATCATTGGGCCTAGATCTAGTATCCAAATCTACATCTTTCAATAGTCACTTTCAACTCAAACAAGGACAGCTCAATCCACCTTGTATCAAATCCTTTTTTATTAGATTTAAGGATGATTTAATTGGATCCACTTTGCTTAATGCAATCAAGAGAGAAATAGGCCTAATTGCTCATTTGCATGTATAAGCTAGTGAACACCGATACTCCCCATCTTAAAGATAAGGATTTTGATCTTATAATAGATACAAGAAATATGGTTGGGTTAAAAAAAGAGATATAATAGGTACCTCTAAACCTCCAATAATCTTTGTGGGCAATAAAAAAAAGCTGCCCTCCCCTACAACTAGTAGTAATAAATAATATTATAGATATCACAAGCACCATAATCATTCTATTAAGGAGTGCATGGTTCTTTGAAATGTAGAATAATAACAAAGGAATGTTGACAAGGTGGATGATTTACTCATGTTTAGATTGATAGTCCTATAAAATCCGACCATGCATTTGTCCTTATAATTAAGAACTAATCTAAGGTCTCTTTTTTTCTTTTCACATAGAAGTTTAAAATTAGGGATACTATGGATCTTTTGATCATTGACAATGAAAGAAAAAAAAAATGGTTATTGAGAGGTTTCTCATTACTGTTAAACTCTATGTATAAGATCAGCCTCATGAGCCTCATAAGTTAATCAACACGGTTTGTGTTGAGCCTTTGGGATATAGTTAAATGCGATGTAACACCATTTAATTGCTCATATCTCCTTCTTGGACAACCATTCTAGTATGCTCATAATGCAATTTATGATAAAAGAATATACACCTATTAGATAAAAATATTGGTAAGGACACATAAGAGATTATTGTCTAGTACTAAATCAGATTTCATTTTAGGTAAGTTTGTTGTTAAACACGTCAACTTATTGAAATACTTGACATTTTGTATCATTCACCAAGCAAAGGATAATCAAGGTAAGTTGCCACACCATGTTATAAAAAATTAGTGTAGAGTTATTCTAATGTTTTTGAGGAGATGAAAAGTTTAAACTCCATTTAAAACTATAAATCATTCTCTAGAATCGGTTCTAGTGTCTTCCTTACTCACAAGAAAATTTGTAATGTTCGTGTGGTATATTTGTTGAATACTTATAATTATTTTGCATTAGACACTCATCAAAATCTATGGAGAACAAACCATAAGTTTTCATTGAAGAAAAATCATTTTATTTCTTTGTCCACAAGCAATTTGAAATCTATGATTCTATCTATTTTTATTTCATTTGCAAATTTCCAATTCTATATTAAGTTCAATATAAAATATTTCGATACAAATAAACAATATTTTAGATCCAATTCAGTTTTTAAGACTTTAGTAAACGTGAATTCAAAAATTTAGACACAAACATTTCAACCAAATAATAAACATAAAGCTATAAAAATCAATATGAATGTACATTGTTTGCACAATAAAACTAGGAGGAGTTGCAAGCATGGTTGGGTTTAAACTATCATTTAAAACTATAAGTCATTCTCTAGAATTGGTTATAGGGTCTTCCTTGCTCACAAGAAAATTTGCAAAGATTGCGTGGTATATTTTTTGAGAATTTATGATTGTTTTGCACTGCATACTCGTCAAAATCTATGAGGACCAAGTCACAAGTTTTCATTGAGGCAAAATCATTTTGTTTCTTTGTCCGCAAGCAATTTGAACTCTAGGGTTCTATCTCTTATGTATTTCATGTACACTTTTCTAACTCTATTTTAAATTCTTAAAAGCCTTCAATACAAATAAACAAAATTTTAGATCCAATTCAATTTTTAAGACTACTAAATGTGAATTAAAAAATTTAGACACAAACGTTTCTACTAAATACTAAACATAAAGATTTAAAAAGAAACATGAATGTAGAGTGTTTGTGCAATAAAACTAGAAAGTATTGCAAACATGGTTGAGTTTAAGTTACCATTTAAAACTATAAATCATTCTCTATAATTGGTTCTAGGGTCTTCCTTGATTACACAAAAATTTGCAAAGTTTGTGTGGTATATTTTTTGAGTACTTATGATTATTTTGCATTACACACTGTCAAAATCTATGGAGACCAAGTTACAAGTTCTCATTGAGACAAAATCATTTTGTTTCTTTGTCCACAAGCTATTTGAAATCTAGAGTTCTATTTCTTATATATATTTTATTTTATTTTTAATTCAATATAAAAGACTTCAAAACAAATAAACAAAATTTTAGATCCAATTCAGTTTTTAAGACTTTAGTAAGTGTGATTTAAAAAATTTAGACACAAATGTTTCAACTAAATACTGAACATAAAGCTTTAAAAAACAACATTAATGTACATTGTTTGCACGATAAAACTAGAAATTATTGCAAGAATGGTTGGGTTTAAACTACCATTTAAAACTATAAATCATTCTTTAGAATTGCTTCTAAGGTCTTCCTTGATCACAAGAAAATTTGTAAAGTTTGTGTGGTATATTTTTGAGTACTTATGATTATTTTGCACTACACACTTGACAAAATCTATGGAGAGCGAATCACCAGTTTTCATTATACAAAATCATTTTATTTCTTTGTCCACAAGCAATTTGAATTCTATGATTCTATCTATTTTTATTTCATTTGCATTTTTCTAATTCTATATTAAATTCAATATAAAAGACTTCGATACAAATAAACAATATTTTAGATCCAATTCAGTTTTTAAGACTTTAGTGAATGTGAATTCAAAAATTTAGACACAAACATTTCAACCAAATAATAAACATAAAGCTTTAAAAACCAATATGAATGTACATTGTTTGCAAAATAAAACTAGAAAGAATTGCAAGCATGGTTGGGTTTAAATTATCATTTAAAACTATAAATCATTCTCTAGAATTGGTTCTAGGGTCTTCCTTGCTCACAAGAAAATTTGCAAAGTTTGTGTGGTATATTTTTTGAGAATTTATGATTATTTTGCACTGCATTGTCAAAACCTATGAAGACCAAGTCATGAGTTTTCATTGAGGCAAAATCATTTTGTTTCTTTGTCCACAAGCAATTTGAACTCTAGGGTTCTATCTCTTATGTATTTCATTTACATTTTTCTAATTCTATTTTAAATTCAATATAAAAGCCTTCAATACAAATAAACAAAATTTTAGATCCAATTCAATTTTTAAGACTAGTAAATGTGAATTAAAAAATTTAGACACAAACGTTCTACTAAATACTAAACATAAAGATTTATAAAGCAACATGAATGTATAGTGTTTGTGCAATAAAACTAGAAAGTATTGCAAACATGATTGAGTTTAAACTACCAAATTTAAAACTATAAATCATTCTTTAGAATTGGTTTTAGGGTATTCCTTGATCACAAGAAAATTTGCAAAGTTTGTGTGGTATATTTTTTGAGCACTTATGATTATTTTGCATTACACACTCTCAAAATCTATGGAGACCAAGTTACAAGTTCTCATTGAGACAAAATCATTTTGTTTCTTTGTCCACAAGCTATTTGAAATCTAGAGTTCTATTTCTTATATATGTTTTAATTAGATTTTAAATTCAATATAAAAGACTTCAATACAAAAAACAAAATTTTAGATCCAATTCAGTTTTTAAGAATTTAGTAAATGTGAACATTCAACCAAATACTAAACATAAAGCTTTAAAAAAACAACATAAATGTACGTTGTCTCCACAATAAAAGTTGTTACGAACTGTCAAATTTATTGATTTGTACAAATATTTATCACACAACACCTAGAAATAATAAATTCAAATATATTATTTGCCTGTTTATTATAGACACCGGCTAAGCTCCCCACAAAACGAACCAAAGACACACACAAAAAAAAAAGGTCAAACATTTTTTTCCTCAAATTTGAAAAAACAAATGATTTTTTTGCAAATTTTTTGTAGTTTTGAACCACAAAATATGCAGACCATGAAGAATATACTGAAAATTTTATTTTTTTGAAAATTTGATTAATAATATATTTTGTAGGGAGCTTAACCATATCCCTTACTATATAAGAGTGATGATTATGCTAAACACTTCGCGTGTATAGCGGCCATTTTTTTTGATAGCTGTCAAAACTCAAACTTCATGATCCCTGTCGTGACAGGGCTCAGGTTTATAGGTTTTACTCACACTAGATGTGTGCTTAACAAGTGTAGAGACGTTGTTGAAACGTACAGTTTGCATGTGAGTATTCAGTATTCCCTGTTCAAACCGCCTTGTCAACTTCTCATCAATGTAGAACCGTGATAGAAAGAGCAAAAGGATGACTACGTTTGGCTTTTGCTGCCGACCTATTTTACAATTAGTAGGTGCCGAATAGAATGCATTCATGAAATGTGGGGTACTCCTCCTTGATTGCCATCAATCAGATTGATTTGCTATAAACAAAACTGTCCTGGATATATAAAAAATCTCTGTATTGGCAGACCTCGGTTTCCATCAACATTTAATTTTTAGATGCTGTCATTGTTAGATGTAACTTCAACTCTGGTTCAGACCTATCGAGAACCTTATTTAAACCCTAATACCCATTCCTAGTCAAGCACCCACCAAAGTTCGAGTCACTCAATTGCAAAATGCAGCATTTTCCTTTGAAACCTGTGTTGGGTGTCCTTGGTAATCCATTTATTTTGATGATACTTTTCAAAGTAATTAGTTTTGCAAGCATGGTTGTGTTGAAGATTTATTTTGATTTGTGAAATATGTTTTGAGTGATGATTTGATGGTATTTATCTTTCTTTAACTTAATCTTATAGATGTATAAGATCCAATTTTTAATTAGTATGGATGATCTGTTGGACACATTGCAATGATCAAAATGTGGGCTGTTTGGAGACAGAGAATTGCATCTAGGTAATCTAATAATATTGTTGGTGTTTGTCAGGAAATGTTACATCAGTGGCACTTTTCCTGTCACCATTGTGAGTTCTATGTAACAGTGCAATTTTTTTTTAATACTGCTCTGTAATGGCTATTTTCTTGAAAATTATAGAAAGAAGTTAGAACTGAATTATATTGTGTTTTGCTTGTGTTTGAAGTTTGATGCTTTGGATGCAGGCCAACTCTATGGAGTATATACAAATTAAAATCTACCCAGGAATTCTCTTCACTGCCATATGTGTGCACATTGTTCAACTGTGCACTCTGGCTACTCTATGGAACCCCATATGTTAAACCAAACAGTATTATCATCCTCACAACTAATGGGATTGGATTTCTCCTGGAGTTCTTCTATCTGTTGTGCTACATGGCCTTTGCTTCCAGGAAAAAGAAGGTGATTACTTAAGAAAGCCATTGTTTATATTTATGAAAAGGACGAGAATTTCAAGTAATCCATATTAGGTTTTCCATATGGCTGTTTTACTGATATATAAGTTGAAGTTACATATAATCTTGTCAAGTCCGGAGCACTGTGCGATTTAACTGTTGGAATGTGGATTTACAAATCCATCTTCCAGGGCAACCAAATAGTCCCAAAAAAGCATAACCGGGGTTTGCATAACCAGGGTATAGATAACCATGATTTGCATTATTTTTCAATTCCCCAACCAAACGGGCGGAAGATACTCAGCCCAACAGAAGGATAAATCTCATTTTTCCTTCTGTTTCTGTCTTCTAATATCTCTTGGTACTTCCTAAGGCTACTTCTACAATCATAACACAAAGTTATTTCTTTTCAAGAATTTGAAATTCTATTTTATCAATGACAGTGATCATTAAGAACAGTAATAAGAAACTTCATTGTCTTTAAATGGGTAACTAGGTGTCATTCATTTGAGTTGGTCTAAGTTTTGGATGGAATGATGCTTCCCTACAGATCAAGACAATGTGGCTGACAATGGCAATGGGTGTGGTCTTGGCTACTGTGGTGGTTCTTACTGTTGTAGCAGTGCATACACATAGTGGTAGGCAGTTGGTTGCAGGGACTGCTTGTGTTGTGTTGTCTGTAGCAATGTATGCCTCCCCTTTATCAGTCATTGTAAGTGCCCATCATATCATTAACAATGAATATTTTCACAATGTTTCTTGGCTTCCCTTTCATTTTATTTATTTCATTGAGAGAATGAATATTTATGTAAACAATATTTATAATTTTAAAATATTTGTAATCCATTAATATTGGCATGAGTGTTTTACAGTTTATGAAGTAGATGCATGATAGTTTTTTAACGTTCTATTAAAGTGGGCATGAGTGTTTTACAGTTCATGAAGTAGAAGAAGTAGAAGTAGATGTATGATAACTGTGAATCACACACATTCTGTGATCCATCATCAAGAAAAGATGGATTTTGAGAAACCTTAAGAATGTGTTTGATGACGAAGCAGGGGATTGTGATTAGCAGCAAAAGCGTGGAGTGCATGCCATTTCTGCTATCATTATTTAATCTTATCAATGCACTTGTATGGACTGCATATTCAGTGTTTGCAAAGGACATATTTGTTGCTGTGAGTATCTACCATCATATGTTTTTAATTGAAAGAAGAATAAAATTACCAATCATCATTAATAATCAGCATCTTCACTCATTAATGAATGCTTTCTCTGTTTTACAGATACCCAATGGAACGGGGACTCTTTGTGGAATTGTTCAGGTGGGCTTTTATGTTCTGTACAGAAACTCCAAAAAGCTTTCTTCAATAAGCACTGAACTGTCAGAAATCAGAACTAGTGAGGCTGCTACTGAATGCAGCAGTGAAAAGGTCAAAGAGAATTTGGTGGGACCTACAAAAGCCCGTAGTCCAAGGTTTTTGTCGCCCCAAAAAGTGTTGCCCACTGCAGAGTCTCTGGTGGGACTTGTCCCTTCAAACTAGTTCCAAAAATGATTCCTTTAAAGCTTTTTAACAGTACCTTCACACTACCTTTTTGTTAGGAGCATAGGGCCTATAGAAAAAGATAAGAAACTAGGTGGTTGTTCCTTGGTTTCCTATGCTAGGGTTTTTCTTTAGAGTTGAATGTCCAATGTTGCTTTCCATTAATGGTTCAAGCTAGTTTTCTTAGGGAATATTTCAATGATCTATGTAGAAAGTTTTTGAGTGGAATTTAGTCTTATTTATTGTACTTGCCGTAGGCAATATACTATTGCATTAGTTTTCCCCGAATAAACGAATCATAAGTACTATTTTTTTCTTGTTCAAATATTTCTAAAGTTTAAATTTTTTTTACTAATTAAATATATTATATAAATTACTTATCTCAATTGTGATTGGTTCAATTCATTTTGTCTTATAGTCTTTTAAGTTGTAGATTTTTGTATTATTGCTATTTTAAAAAAGACTTTTAGTTTTATATTTTACATTAGAAAAGGAAAAAGGGTTGTCTATATTATAAAATTATTCCACCAATACTTTTAAAATTTATGAAATTTTTTAACTTTTAAAAATGGTGAATATAATTGAATATTATTTTTATATGTGGTTGTAAATATTTATTTTTTAGGTAGATTATTTCTATCAAACATATTGTAATTGATAGCTTTATGAAAATAAAATTTTATTTAATGTGGTTGTAAACAATTATTTTTTATATTTGAATCCCAAATTGCTCTAAACTTTTGGACAAAAAAACACTTTACCATTCTTAAAAGTGAACCAAAAAAATACCAAAAATTATATGTACTGTTCATAATAAAATTAAGCATAAACATTTCCAAAACATAATTCTATACCATTCTTAAAATAGATCTCAACAATACCAATACTTATTAAGTAGAAAATTTATTTAAGCAATAGCATGAAGACATGATATAATACTATAATACCTGCATTCATGAAAAAAAATAGGTACTTCTTATATTTTAAAAAAATGCTAAATAAAAAATAGGCACCTCTTACATTTTATCTCAATCATAAGTATAAGTATGGAGAACTATGGGAATGGTTTGTACGAATGCAATGTCTTAATTTAATAATATATTAAAAAATATGATCTTAGGGTAGGGACTAAATTAATTATTCTAGCATGTTCAATGATTTAATAAATTTCTAGTCAAATAAAATGTAAAATTCAAACTA
>MU223436.1:1690854-1703171 GCA_018584345.1 Thuja plicata | reverse complement strand
AATATAAAAAGAACATAACAATATTTTTACATTATAATTACATCTAAATAACAATATTAGATCATGCTTAGTCATTACATATATTTATTTTTATCAAATAACTATTAATTAATTATTTTACATTAAATTAATTAGTGGAATAACTATTATAAACTATTACAAACTATACTAAATTAATTATTTTAGAACTACCAAATCTAGCATTTTCATTGAATTAATAAATTTATAGTCAAATAAAATGTAAAATTCAAACTAATTAATAATTATTTTTCCTACAGCATTCCAATTTGCACTAACTAAACATTATAATATAAAAAGAACATAACAATATTTTTACATTATAATTACATATAAATAGCAATAGATCAACTAATGCTTAGTCATTAAATATATTTATTTTTATCAAATAACTATTAATTAATTATAATTAATTAGGCAAGTACATGTCACTACATGGCACTTGTTTAAAATGTAACACAAATTGATATAAAGCAATTTATTTATTTGTTTTTCTAAAATTTGAAATCTAATTTTTTTTTAACATTCTATGGATTTGTTTTAGATAATCAAATTTGCAAAAGAGGCTTTATTGGAGTTTTTGTTTGGTTTGGTTTGCATCATCTAACTTGTCATTGTCATTCATATTTTAAATTATAATATAGTATAGGAGTTCTTGAGGGTTTTTAATTTAAATGTTTGTCAATCATAGTGGTCCAGCATTTGATGTTTAGGTTGCTCTCAATATTTGACGTTGGGGTTGCTAGATTGTTAGTGTAGAAAAATGGCTTTGAGATGGCTTAGGAAGTTTATACTCAAAGTTGTTCACGAGGTTATTCTTACTAATATTGTTTTTCTTACTCATTATTTTGACAATGCTTGCAAATGACTTGAGAACCATACTTTTGTTGAGTATTTTTTTGATAGAATTTCCTATGAAAGTATCCCTAGGAGTTAGGTCAACTCCACTTGGGTCCATCTGGAAGCTATCTAGATAACCTTATAGAAAGTTTCTTTCTTTTAGATTTAGTAGCATGGGCCTTGGTACATCTACATTCTTTCTTTTAGATTTAATAGCGTGGCCCTTGGTACATCCACATTCCTTTATTAGTTTTTTTTTTCCATTAGACTTGAGACTTTCCTATCTCTAAGACAAGCCTTCTAGAATGTGTTAAAGCCTCCCTAGATTACACCATTTATCTTGAGAAAGAAGTTATTTCCTTTTTACCTAGGACTTAGACTTTGTTGACTCTAACACACATTTCTTCTAAGTTCCTAACATCTTGAACTTCACCATTGTGGAATTTTCTAGACAATGTCATAGCCTTCCTAGGTCACATGTTGAAAAAAAACTTTATTATATTTTTTTCTTGGATTAACCTTGTCGTCATTACAAATCATGAGTACACTTTAAATTCTAGAGTGGAGTGAGGTGTGTTATATTATATTTTAGTTCAATGACGACAAAGTTAAATAATGATAATGTGATAGGCTAAAGTAACTAATTATTATGATATATTATTGGCGAGTTAATTTTAATTTCTACAATAAGTTATAAAATTTATGGGAATATGATCTAATCATGTATCAAGTATTGTGGTAATTTTTTAAGTTAAAATTTTTGATAATATAACATTTTGACGATTTAAATAAGATCATTTTTTTTAAAATAAAAATTTGATGATTTCAGTTCCTTATATTTTGAACTAGTAACCAATTTTAAGTTCCAAATTTTAACTATTAGCCAATTGGTGAATATTTTCCACTAAAACCATCACTTCTCAATATTTGGGTTGAAGTTTCAAAAGAAGACAACCCCTTGGAGTTTGATAGGTTCCTAAAAAAATAAAACATATCAAAGAAGGCTAGAATTTTGTTGACATTTTTCTAGATTGTAATTAAAGCTTCAAAAGAAGAAAACCCCTTCGATTTTGCTAGTTGTTGAGTAGAAAGCATGATACATACATTGGTCTGGAGAAATAAGGGTGTAATTCGACAATAGATTTTTTGAATAGATAACTTAGGAATATAATAAGATATAACGATACCACAATAGAGTTTTTGAATATAAAACTTAGGAATATAATACGATACAAGGATACCATATAAGGCATGCATCCCTAATAGTATATATAAGTATAGATGAGTATCTAGTCACTAAGTGATGATATAAGATATGATAATGTGACCATAAATGAAGAGAACATACTAGAGAAGAATGAGACATAAAGTATAAATGAGATATAGGGGATGTACTTTAGATTGAGAAATTAATACAAAGAGATATTATTTCTGTCCTAATACTATATAAGGATGTTTATTTTTTGATTAAGCATTAAGATTAAATCCAACATATATCCATTTACTACCTCAACAAGACTGAGTCTAGGTTATAGACTATAACTAGCAGAAATCTCTTAGAAAGAAAATTCTATCCTATCTCCTTGATATTTCTCGTTAACATTGGATCACTGTTGGGACCCTTGTTAAGTTCTATACTAACTAATATTGGATCAAGAAAAGTAGGAAATGTAGAAAAACTAATTAAACTAATTTTTCTTGTTTATGTCTACCTTATGAGAGGGGGGAAGGTGCGAAGGGGATGGGGAATAGAAAGGGGCAAATAGTTTGGAAGACCATGAAAAGACATAAATTTTAAAAAGCCTAAATAAATAACCACTATGGGATGCATTATAGGGGAAACACAAGACCAAATCATAAACACCAAAGATAAAATATAATAGAAAGAGCTCAAGAGAGATTAAAGAGAAAACTAAGATAGAAAAAAATGGCCAACCCTAATAGAGAGGAAAGGAGATTAAGAAAAATATTGAAAAGAGATGAAAGACAAAGAAGAAGAGTCAAGTGTGACATTGAGGGTGTTGCTGAGTTTTCCATGTGGGTGTTGTTGCAAGAAGAGGGAAAAAAAATTAAACTAGAGAAGAAGGTACCTAGAGGATCTATATTCACAATTTGAGAAAATGTTGGGGATGGTAAGAAACATACAAACACAATTTGAGAAGTATGAAGTAAAGATGAAATTGTTGATAGGGTCAAGTAGTATTAGTATGGCTCCCACCCTACCACAAACCCACAAGAAGGATTTCACCAATATCACTGTGTAAGAAGATTAAGAGAAATATATTTAACCAAAGAATGAATGAAAAGCCATGGAAAAGTAAAATGTATTTTAAAAATCAAGGAGTAAAAAATAATTTTGAAATGACACAACCCCTAGATTTGTAACCATCCCTAGCCATATGTAAAAGTAGGAGAATTGAGATAAATTACAAACAAAAAGGAAAAGGAAGGAGAATATAACAAAATAAAATCAAAGAAAGTAGTAAGCAAGCATATTGTGGAGTGAGATACAAGGAGAGAAATATTTTGATATTAAATTAGAAAGAGACAAGGGCAAATAAAATAAGCCCCATAAACAATAAAGGAAAGAGAGAACAAAACCTCAAACCCATAAAAATTTGATAGATAGACTGTAGTTAGTTAACAATCTGAGAATAATTCTACTAATATAGATACCTCCATCAAGATCCCAATTTTTGGTGTCAACATTGTTGATACCAAACAACATTATTTTATCTTAGAATCCATTGGGAGAAAATCAATAAATTCAATGACAAAGAAACATTAATGGATTTTGTAGGATCAATGAGAAGTGAAGAATTTGAATGGTATGTTAAAACTCATCCACAAAATTGAGCCAAATGGAATGAAGTCAAAATTAAATTCCTACATAATTTTGGGAAACCAAAAATCCCCTCAAAGAATGTCACAAAGATGAGAAATCTAACCCAAGGTACAACATTATTCAAAGATTATGATAGAAAATTTAAGGGAGTATACTAGAAACTAGAGGAACCTCCAATAGAAAAATAAAAGATAGAATGGTTTATTTCCAGGTTGAAATAGGATATCTATATCATATTGGATAGAATGGTTTATTTCCAGGTTGAAATAGGATATCAATATCATATTGGATGGAAGAGACTTCCAAAATTTTATATGGACCTAATTCAATTGGCCTACCAAATAGAGGCTCGACTTGGAGTAATGCAAAAATGGATAGAAACACATAGCTATTATAAAGTTCATAAAAAAAAGTAAGAAGATTGGAAATGCAACAAGAGACAAGGTCATTATAATCTCAACAAACATGGTGTATGTATTGCACAATAGGGAAGGGAATATCAAGAAATGACTATCCTAAGGATTGAGTAGAGAGAACACTCACCATCACTAGGATGGTAAAACCTAACTAAATGCATTATTCCTATTGTTAGGATTGGGGTCTACAACTTATTGAGGATTTACCAAGAAATAGACTTGTTAGCACTATTAAAATCTACAAGTTTTCCTAGTCTTAATGGTGAAAAACCTGCTATTTCTTATCGTTCCCTTAAGCCCTAATTTCAAATTTCTAGTCGTTGGTGAAAAGGCCCTAAAACCCTTCATGGACTTGTTATAAACTAATGTTAATTTTTGGTCACTTAAAATCTTATTAACCCATGTCTTATTTGTTATGTCCTAGCGGGGCCGTCCCTTTTTAATTTTTCCTAAATCTTAGCAGGGTGATCTTTTAATTTTTGTTTCCCTAAGTTCTTATGTCCCCGTTATACTTTATTACCTTTTTATCTCTCGTGCTAGTCTATTTAAATCCAATGACGGGCACTATCCCTTCATCGTGGAGATGAAGATCTTTATTGTTAAAGGAAACATGCCTAGCTGACACGTGGTGTATGGAGGGACCGGGTCTGCGCAAAGGTAAAGAGTTAAAGGCAGGTCAACTTCAAAGAACATCAACGGTGGGCACTTTTTCTTGATGCACAAGATGAAGTTCTTTACTGATCGAGGCATCACACCTAATTGCCATGTAGCATTGCTGATGTCATCATCTCTGAGTTTTCAAAGGCAAATAAAGAGACAGTAAGTTTGAAGAAGATCTACGGTTGGCGTGAAGATTCAAAGGATAAGATGAAGGTTCTTAACCTTCAAGGCATTGCAACCGATCATCACGTGTCCTTTCGGGTTGGATAACATGTAGTTTGGTGACCTAGGCTAAAGATAATGTGCAGATAGGTTAGTTTTGATCCAACGGATGGCGTAAAGCCTTATGCTAAAGATTAATCTTTGAGGCATTACACCTTTCTTCCACATGTCCCAGGTGCCAGGTCCAGATAAGTGACAGGATAATGAAGTTAAAGAGCCATCAAGTCAGATTTCATATGACGGCTGGCACAAAGCCTTAAAGCAAAGACACGAGGAGATTAGTGATCAAGGCACCGCCCCTGCTTGACACGTGTCCAGCCTGGTCAATGCAGGTCAGAAGAAAACAAGAATTTATCCGAGCCATTAGTAAAGCACCATGTGGAGGTCAGTGGGACCAAGGTTGCTGAGTTATAACTAAGTTAAAGCACAATCTAATTGATTATGATTGGATGGTTGGCGCATTACCTTAAAGCAGAGATGATCAGGGATTAATCTTTGAGGCATTGCGCCTAGTTGACACGTGTCCTCTTGTGATCATGGGGCCAGAGTAAAGAAAGGATAAAATGTCAGATAAGTTAGAAAAGATCTGATGGTGGGCATGAAGCCTTATGAAAAAGTTGCGCGAGATCTATTCTTTGAGGCATTACATCTGCATGCCATGTGGCAGATCAGATCGCCAACCCAAGAAACTAATGGAAGATCAACAACTCACTTTTAAAGTTGATAAAAATTTGAATATCGGTCTTCGATGCATTTTTCACGCAACCTATAGTTGTTGCAATCAAATATTTGAATTTTAAATACATTTCTCAGGGTTTTTTGACCATGGCACTGCTTTCTGGGTTGCAGAGGAATTTATGTTTAAATTTGATCTTTGGGATCAATTTATTGAGGCCATAGGGTGCCTACTTGACCGAATGGATGATATTTTGATGCCTCATTTATGTTTATTGGTCACGATTTAGGGTTTGTGATCAGATTCTGATGTATTTTGACCTTTGTTGCTGTCTGTCACTTTTGCATTAATTCAATCAAGTGGGTAGTGCAAATTAGATATTATTTTAGATCTTTTAAGAAAGATCAGTTGGTGGAGAATGAAGGATAAGTGCAAATTAGATTTATAGAAGGACAAAAGTCAATTAGAAATAAATTCTAGGGTTTCCATCTTCTATATGTATCCTTCTTTTCTATTTTGTAAGGGTTCTGTTTCTCTGCAAGTTTTCAGAGTAGGTTCCAAGTGTGGTTCTTTTGTAAATATTTCAGCTTCTTCTCTTCATATAGGGATTCACATAGGACTGTGTTGTCTTCTTTATTCATAATATTCTTTGCAATGTTATGTTGGACTTTGCCATCCATTGGATAAGGCACTGGTCTATGAGAGATCTAGGGTATTTCAGAGATCCATTAATCTCAAAATATAATTGAAAATAATTTCCCTTTCATGTTGATAGGAGTTAGGATAGTTCTAGCTTTCAAACATACTCTATGTAGATGGGATAATGCATAAGATTTGATGAAACAATGAGGAACATGTTACCCATAGGTTTGAAAACTATTCCATAGTCATATATCTGCAATCTATTATTTGTCACAAGGAGTCATGTGTGTGCAAATTAGGTAATGCCCACCTGAGTGATGTGGAGGTCAAAGTGAAGGAGGTATTTTAAACCTTATTGAATGTTGGCTTTTTCTTGTCTCATTTCTGCTGAGGGTGTTGAGTTTGTGCCCTAAGTTTGCAATCCCATAGCCTTGGTCTCAGAATCTCATCTAGGAAAGGAGAGTGCAAGAAAAAGACCTAACAAGACCTCCATTCTGAAATGGAGGGAATGAATGTTTTTCAAGCTAAAACTACAATTAGGAAGAAAGAGACAAGGAAAGATACTGTATCCCTACTTGGAAAGGTAAGTGGAGCTTCAGTGCAATATAAAGTAACCAAGGATATCAAGATGATAATGGGAACTCTAATTATTGAGGAGGCCAAGGTAGACATCAAGGAAATATGAGAAGAAATAATGTCACTTTCTTTAATTGTGGTAGGATACACGACTATGATTTTGAATGTTGGGTTGAAAAGAAGGTCAAATGTAGATTTTGTTGAGAAGAAAACCATGCTATATTTAATTATGAGAAAGCCAGAGAATTATAGATATGTTTATAAACCTTATTGAAGTGATTAATTGTAAAGAGGAGTTTGGTTAATTTGGAGAGTACCACCAAAAGGGATTATAAGTTGTCATCAAATGGATGTGTGGACCTCAAACACGTCATGAGAAGAAAATTCAAGAGAAGATCTTGTAGTAGAGAGGAGGAAAAATAAAATGGTGAATGAAACAAAAGCACATGTAGTCGCTAGACAAGGTATAGCTACTAAAAATAGAAAAAATAAGTCATTAGTGGAGGAATGATTTAAGGACTACTATGGTCTAGAGAAGGAATAAATAGAGGACGAGGAACTTGCATTGTTCAAACAAGAAAAGAGGCAACATGATAGAATTGTAGAAGAAGATAAGATCAATTAAACAACTACAAGAGGAAGTGACATGATTTATAGAACAAGATGTCTAGACTCTAAAGGAATTGATAACTATAGTGGGAAACAATGACAACGTTGTCAAATTGAAACAACAGGGGAAATACAAGAATAAGAAGTCACAAGTAAACCATCTCTTAGAAGATCAAAACTGGAATACTGACCCTTTGTTGATTGATATCCAACTTAAAAACCTCAAAGTGAAATATGCTAATGTGGATCTTGGAACAAACCTAAGTATAATACCCTCTACCACATGAGAGACACTTTGTAGACCTAAACTAGTCAAGACACCTATGAACATATTCTTATCAGATGGATATGGGATACACACTATTTAGAACTTAAAAGAATATAGAAGTAAATGTAAAAGGCATAAAATAATATGTTAAGTTTGAAGTGGTCCAAATGATAGAACTTTTAACACATTCTGGGCTCTACTTGGGCTTAGGTGGTTTGTGAATGTGAATAGTATTATAGATTTGTCTAGAAAGAGGAAATTTCATTTGCTAATGACAACTAGATTGTTATAATCCCTTTAGTTAAACCAAAGGATACATCTCACATTGAAGAAATTGCACAAGTCCAAGCTAATGAAGATGCAAAGAACTTATAAAGCATCTCTATCCTTCTAAATGACCAAGAAGAGGAAAATATGAACACTAAAGGGGAACTCTAGAATTAGAAAGTGAAACTGGTAATATAGAAACTAATAAAGTATTAGGGGAATAGATGAGAGACAAATCCAAGATTACATCTTAAAGAGTGTGTGACATCTAGATTTTATACTATATTAATAGAAAATTGAAGCCAATGTGGAGAACAGACTAGAACATAATTACACTAAAAGATAGATGTAGACTCGGTAGGTACCAAAAAACCAAACCATGAAAATTTTGAGTCACTACTATGTTGGATGATATCAGATTTGGATACTGCTTATGCTGTTGATATTCATGTTTTGTCACTGCTGTCAACATATGTTTCTGTGGAGAGTACAGACTAGTTATTTGACTGATAGAAGTGTATGGCTACTATACGGATGTTTTAGAACAATCGAAGTTGGTGATATGAATAAGGATGTGTGTTGACCTTACTCCTAAGGTCACTTGGATTTATATTGCATATTGAGGATGTTACAATTATTTTAGTGAAGACTGGTTTTTGGACTGTAACTATGATGCTTGAGAGAGCAGGTCTCTGTGTTTTGGGTATATCTTACAAGAGAAGATATTTAAGGTGATGTGAGATTATTGAATGACATAGGACATATTGAGGAATGTTGGGTATTGATATATTGTCATGAGAATGTTGGTGACGTCAGTTGTGGTGTGTATTCTTGAGGAGACCTATTTGGTGGCTGACTTCAGAGATGTAACGTGTATTATGAATTGTGAGCATGGATTGCAGACCTTGGAATATAATTGCTATATTGTAATTGATGTTTACTTGTTTTAGGTACCTTGTGTATCTTAGCAAGGGGTTAAATAATTATTTGTATATTAGAAAGCCTTAATTGGTCAGCCTAATCAATTGTTTGTATATTGGGAAAGCTTAATTGGTTGACCTAATGAATTATTGTAAAAGGGTAATATATGAGAGATATTTTCTTTTGGAAATATGTGGTAGAGATTAAAAAAGACAGAGAAGTGTGGAAGTTGTGAGGCTTGTTTGGCTGCTGGATGTAGAGTAGAGTTTGTGATTGTTATTCTTCATTGGAACTGACCAAGAAAAGATAGTTGCTATCAGATAGTTCACTGGATTGTATGTTCTCTATATACACTTGTTCAGATTGTTAATCCTTGAGGGTGGCTTTAGCCTTCTTTGGGAAGTGTGCCTGGGCAGTGAGCCCACTATTACTCTTGACTCCTAATAGGGTCTGTCCTTTAACATGGACTATGTAATATAATGTTGTAACTGTTGGAATTATATTGAGATGATGTACTGAGAGGGGAGGAGTGAATCACTACCTCTAAAATTTTTCTTGGTTAGCCCATTAACCCTTAATCATCAGTTTGTAAATCATCTTATCTAACTGTTCATCTTTCTTTATGTATATGCAATCATATCATAAATTCTTTTAGTATGTAATCATAACAAAAAAATTCATGAAAATAGATAACACATGACACAAGATATGATATCACAGAAAACTCCTGTTAGGAAGTAAAAATTGCGGTGGGGATTGTTACCCACAAGACTTCACTATCTGCAGATAACAAGGGGCTGATTAAGGCTTACAGTTGGTCACTTCTGATGACCTACCATGTTAGGAGTATTACAGTAGAGACCTGTTAAGATCTACTTCGTTTGAAGCTTTAGAAACACTGTTAAGTGTGCACTCTGTTAAGAGATTTGGAAAGAACAGTTAAGTCCACCTTATACAAAAGGATTTTAGATGTGATGCACTTGTTAGAATGCAACTACATAAGTCTTTGATCTGATGATATATGCAATCTTCAATTGCTGATAACATATCCAATTAGGCTTCTTACATATAAGTAATCATCCTTCCATGATTGAATAATACCTTAATCTGCTCATCGGTAGCCTCTGTGTGTTCTTGATAACTGATGTATTCTGTTTCTGATATTTGCATGAATTCTGCCTTCTTCTCCTTAGATGCTCTTTGTGGATATCAACAATAATGAATTCATAACTCACAATTGAGTTTGAACATCTATTTATACTAAATTAGGCTCAATTCTTGATTCATGCATCACAAGTTAACTCTAGATCCAAGGTTTACAACTTGACCTTGATCTTTAGTTAGATGTGTTTTTGATCCTTTAGGATGCATTAAAACATTTACATAAATCTTGCTTGATCCTCAAGTTATGATTTAAAACAAATAAAAACTCTATAAATAGAATTACATTGCTTTATCCGTCATGTAAAAATTAGATCCACAATTTGCAGGTTCTCTAACTGACTGTTGGTTTTGACGGTCGGTTTTCTTGGTCGTTGGTGTTCCTTTCTTGAACTTGTCATCGGGTATGCCTTTTCTTTTCCTTTCGGGTTAGTTCTCAGAACTGTGTCGCCGGTGATGCTTGTGGTCACTGGTGATGCTTGTCGATTCTATACTTAGCATTTTTCATGACCTCTGTGTTTTGTCGGGTATGCTTGCTGTTCGCCGGTAATGCTTGAAGTTTGCCGGTGATCTCTGTCAATGTTTTTCACTAAGTGTACTAATGGAAAAATAATGTCATCAATCTCCCCCTTTGACATTAGTATCAAAAACATGATATGTGCCACATACTGAGTGTATTAGTATGTACATCTATGTATACTTCTTCCTTAGTCATTTGAATGACTCCCCCTATGTATATGCCAGTAAGTGAAAGTATATATATACATATCCTTATGTATTTTTCTTCTCCTCTTTTTTCATTCTGATATATATATTGTACATAACTATATACATTTCCTTTCCTCCTTTTTTGATTCTAAAGGCAAAGGTACTTATAGCTTTTCAAAAAGGTGGGAATGTGAGGACTTGATCTCGTCCATCATTGTTTCCCATTTCTCCTTCAGCATTTCGAGAGCCATGTGCTCTAGTGAAATCCCTACATGTATGTCATAGATGTTGTCTACTACAAAAATCTCAAGGGTTGCTATCAGATTTTGAGCATCAGAAATATGTTGTTGTAGAATAGTTAGATTGGGTAGAATATATGCCCGAAGTTCAGTAATCTCACCTCTGAATTGTGTTTCAGATCCCATATTTCTTTCCTTAGCCTATTCACCTCTATGACCGTGTCATGATGTACCTTTATGCTATCGACATGAGAGGTTAGGCTCTGTGCACTTTTTGTGACATTTGAATCTATTTCTGCTAGTTTGTCACTATTTTATTTTCCAAATTTCTCTAGTGTGCACATCTTTTGAACTAAGGTGATTTCTTCAGCAATCATTGGCTCTAATTCATCAGTGAGTTCTGAAATATTTACCTTGTTCAATGCCACTTCTCGGATGATTTTATCAATTGACTTGAATTGCTATTTCTTTTCTGCTTGCTCTTCCATTGCTTGTTCGACATTTATACCTTGCTCTGTGATGGCATCGGTAAGAACAAAAATTTGTTCCTTTACTGAAGCATTTTCTTCAAGTTTCACTTCAGGAACAAGTTGTTGGAGTATCTCTTTTGCTTTGTCAAGTGCCATGTTTTCCCTATGTTCTTGTATCATTTTATTTTGTATGTCTTTTCTCTAACATAGCACTCCAAACTCTTGAAGTTTGTCATTGTCCAAAGTGGTAATGTCCCAATTTGGAACTTCAATGACTTCATCTAGTGTCACAGCCAATATATCCTTCTTTCCTATTTTCTTCTTCTTCTTCTTTGGCTGGGTGGTAGATTGATGTACCACCATCTGTAAGGCTTGAGATTGGGTAGATTTTATGGGTGAGTGTCGAGAAGATGAGGCATCCTTTTTTATCTGTTCTGTGTTCACCGGCCAGTTTGGTGAAGATGTCTCCTCATGTACCTTGGGTGTATCAATAGATATGTTTTCTTTAAGTTTTGTCCCTTCATCTTGCTTGACTCCTTCACTTTTCTCTTTTTCCTCAACCTCTCTTAATGTATCATCAGTTTTGTCATCCGCCTCTTTGTTTTGATCTTTTGATACATCTTGCTGATCATCGGTTGCATCTCTCATTTCTGTATCTGTATCCTTGGGAGTGTTGGATGCACCTTTGTTTTCATCGGTACCCATATCCTTTGGTATATCATCATCTTTCTTAGATGATTTATCCTAACTTGACTATATATCAATAGCATCTATTAATA
>MU223436.1:1638472-1685878 GCA_018584345.1 Thuja plicata | reverse complement strand
ATTTGGAAAGAACGGTTAAGTCCACCTTCTACAAAAGGATTTTAGATGTGATGCACTTGTTAGAATGCAACTACATAAGTCTTTGATCTGATGATATATGCAATCTTCAATTTCTGATAATAGATCCAATTAAGCTTCTTACATATAAGTAATCATCCTTCCATGATTGAATAATACCTTTATCTGCTCATCGGTAGCCTCTATGTGTTCTTGATAACTGATGTATTATCTTTCTGACCTTTGCATGAATTCTACCTTCTACTCCTTAGATGCTCTTTGTGACTATCAACAATAATGAATTCATAACTCACAATTAAGTTTGAACATCTATTTATACTAAATTAGGCTCAATTCTTGATTCATGCATCACAAGTTAACTATAGATCCAAGGTTTACAACTTGACCTTGATCTTTAGTTAGATATGTTTTTAATCCATTAGGATGCATTAAAACATTTACATAAAGCTTGCTTGACCCTCAAGTTATGATTTAAAACAAATAAAAACTCTATAAATAGAATTACATTTCTTTATCCGTCATGTAAAAATTAGATCCACAATTTGCGGGTTCTCTAACTGACTGTCGGTTCTGGCAGTTGGTTTTCTTGGTCGTCGGTGTTCCTTTCTTGAACTTGTCGTCGGGTATGCCTTTTCTGTTCCTATCGGGTTAGTTCTTAGAACTGTGTTGCCAGTGATGCTTGTGGTCACCAGTGATGCTTTTCAGTTCTATACTTAGCATTTTCCATGACCTCTGTGTTCTGTCGGGTATGCTTGTTGTTCCTCGGTAATGCTTGAAGTCTGCCGGTGATCTCTGTCAATGTTTTTCACTAAGTGTACTAATGGAAAAATAATGTCATCAGTAACAAGCTCCTAACATGGATAAATATTTTACAAGGGGTACTATACTCTCAGTACATCATTTGTGGGTGCTAATTTCCACTGGGGTTTTACCTTTAACAGGGTTTCCTCTGTAACAAGTATTGTGTTGGCATTTACTGTGTTATTATTTGAATTGCTATTTTGGTTTATAAAGTTTAAAGTTTAATAATCTATATCACAACTGACTCACTCCCCCCTCTTAGTTGTCTTGTGGACTGTTATTCCTAACAATTGGTATTAGAGCTACTGGTCCTTAGAGAAAAAGCTTAACAACTTGAGGTGATCCTGAAGATGACTTACTACATGAAGGATAGTCTGAAATTTGATCTTGAAAACTTTGATAGTTGGAAAAACAAGATGAGAACACATTTGTTATGTTTGGGAATTGACTACTGGATGATCACAAAAAAGAAATAAAAGATAGCGACTAGGGATGAATTGGAGAAGGCTACTGAAGATGATAAGAAGCTATTTTCATGTAATATGGTTGCAAGGGAATATTTGATCAATGCACTTTCTGAAGGTGAATTCATAGAAATAAAATATTTGTATTCTGCACATGAGATTTGGACAAGATAAGAAGCATTGTATATAGGAGATAAATTTACTAAATAGGCAAAGCTACAAAACTGGAAGAAAAAAAGGAATCAATGAAGATGAGAGAAGATGAGAACATTAGGGCATATGCACAAAGAATTACTGAAGTGGTTACTAGCATCAGAAACTATGGAGGTACTTACAGTGAGGAATAAGTGATTGCGAAGATACTCATATCTTTAACACCTATTTAAAAAACTAAAGTATAGGCTATAGAGGAGATTATACCTTTGACACCAAACTTTACTAGAGAGATGTTGATCAGAAAGATAACTAATTTTGACACCCCAGAATTGGGAGATTCTTTACCAAAAGTTGAGTCATCATTTAAGGCAACTTTCCATAGAAACAAAAATACCTTATCTGGAAATGCGAACACCATCAATGGTGATCTGAGAGAAGATCTTGGAGACTATGTTGATGAATGGGAACAGATACAAGAGGAAGAAAGAAATCTAGATGAAGTGGTAGCACTGATTGCTAGAAGAGAAAAGAGAGGTAAGGGTAAATTTGAATGAAAGTTACCTTTGAAATGTTTTTCATGTAATAAGATTGGTAATTTTGCATCTTGATGTCCTGCAAGGGTTCCAAAACATAAACCTAAGTTTTACAAATCTAAGTATTCAAAAGACAAGGAATGTTATTATGAAAGTGAAGGTGTATTTGATGATGATGTAGACTATGATGAAATTGGATTTATTTCTATTAAGGATGATGAACTATTGCATGAAGAAAAAGCCTTAGTATCCCGTGTTGAAAAGAAATATGAATGGGTTATATATAGTGTTTGTTCACATCATATGATTGGAGATAAAAATAAGTTTGTGAGTCTGAAAAGATATGATGGTGGTGTTGTTAGATTTGGCGATAATACTCCTAATTTTATCATTGGAGTTGGATCTATTTATCTGGATGGAAAGACTAATACTGACAATGTACTGCTTGTTGATGGACTTAATAATAATTTGTTGAGTGTTGGGCAGTTAGTGGACAGAGGTTATCAATTGAAATTCATTGATTTGAAATGTTCTATTAGAAGTAAATCGGGAGACTTGACTGCATCTGGTACTAAATCTATAGGTAATGTATTTGAATTGAACATATCTGAAGCTTCTTGTTTTATAGTGAAGGTTGATGACAGTTGGTTATGGAACAGAAGATTTTTTCATGTTAACTTTGATAACATTGTAAAGGCGAGTATGAAAAATACTGTAAGAGATCTACCTAAGATTGTGAAACCATCTAACACTATGTGTATAGAGTGTGTTATGGGGAAGCACACTAGAAGCACTTTTAAAAGAAAAGCTTATTCAGTAAAAGGGAAGTTGGATCTGGTGCATACAGATCTATGTGGTCCTACAAGAACAAGATCTTACTACGTTAAAAAGGTACTTTATGCTTTTTGTTGATGGATTTTATAGAATGATGTGGGTTACATATTTGAGAGAAAAATCTGAAGCATTTGAAAAATTCAAGTTATTCAAAGAAAAATTTGAGAATGAATCTGATTTGAAGATAAAATGGTTGAGATCAGATAGAGGTGGTGAGTTTACATCAGATTTATTTAATTCATATTGTGAAGAGCATGGAATGTTCAGACAAACATCTGCACCTAGAACACCACAACAAAATGGGATAGCAAAATGAAGAAACAAAACAATATTAGATACTGCAAGAACTATGCTACTAGAAGGAAATTTATCACATGTTCAGTGGAGAGAAGGTGTTGGTACTACTGTGTACACCTTGAACATAATTCAAATTAGAGAAGGTACAATTAAAACTCCTTATGAATTATGGTTTGATCATGCACCTACTATAAATTATTTCAGAATATTTGGTAGTAAATGTTATATCAAGAGAGATGATGAGATAGGGAAGTTTGATGCTAGAAGTGATGAAGGTATTTTCCTTGGTTATTCTACTAAGAGTAAAGCATATAGATGTTTCAATCTGAGATTGAGGAATTTGATTGAAAGCGCCAATGTGAGGATAGATGAAAATTTTCAGATTCAGGAAAGAATATATGACTGTGGTCAGATTTTAGAGATAAAAGAGGTCAATTCTGAACTTGAAGAACCTTTGATGGTTGATAATGAGATTGAAGATGAGCTAATTGAGCTTACTGAGACTCCTAAGACATCGAGGTATGTTATGAAGAACCATCCCTAAGATCAAATAATTGATGATGTAAGTAAAGGTATGATGACTAGATCTAAAGTTAGAGGTGAAATTTGTTTGATTCCTCAAGTTGAACTGAAAACTACTGATGAAGCATACGTAGAGATGAATCTTGGACTAAATATATGCAAGACGAACTTGAAAAAATAAAGAAAAACAATACTTGGGAATTAGTTCCAAGACCTAAGAATGAAAATGTGATAGGTACTAAATGGGTTTTTAGACACAAGATGGATGAGGAAGGAACAATGGTAAGAAACAAGGCTAGAATGGTTTGTAAAGGCTATTCGCAACAAGAAGGCATAGATTTTGAAGAAACATTTTCTCATGTTGCTAGATTAGAAGCTGTGAGATTATTTAATGCTTAGGCTACACATAAAGACTTTAAATTATATCAGATGGATGTGAATTCAGAATTATTGAATGGAGATTTGGAAGAAGAAGTATACATAGAGAAACCTGATGGATTTCCTCTAACAGATAGTGAAGATATGGTTTGCAAGTTGAAGAAGGCATTGTATGGACTAAAATAAGCACCGAGACAATGGTATGCAAGACTGGACAAGTACCTACTTCGTCTTGGTTTTAGGAAAGGTAATGCATACAGTCATTTATATTTAAGAACTGATGAAGATGGAATCTTAATCATAGAAGTTTTTGTTGATGATATCATTTTTGGAGGCAATGATAAGATGAGTAAGAAATTCTCTAAAGAAATGGAAAATGAATTTGAGATGTCAATGATTGGTGAGATGAAATTTTTTCTTGATTTGTAAATTAATCAGAATAAGAATGGTATTTTATATCTTAGACCAAGTATCTTAAGGAAATGTTGAAACTTTTTGGAATGGAAGATTGTAAACCTGTTGGGACACCCATGGTGACTTGATATAAACTGAATAGTAATGCTTAGACTCAAAGTGTCTTTCAGACAAAGTACATATCCATGATTGGTGGTTTACAATATCTAACTCACACTAGACCAAATATTGCCAATGCAGTTGCAATTGTGGCAAGATATCAAGCAGATCCTAAAGAGATATACCTTGCTGCTGTGAAATGAATTTTCAGATATTTGAAAGGAACAATAGAATATGGATTGTGATATGAAAAATCAGATGAATTTATTTTACAGGCTTATAATGATGTTGATTGGGAAGGTAACATGGATGAAAGAAATATTACAAGTGGTGGAGAATTGTTTCTTGGGAAAAGGTTGATTTCTTGGTTGAGCAAGAAGTAGGACTGCATTGCTCAGTCTACTACTGAATCAACTCATTTGTTGCTACTGCAATAAATTGTACACAAAGTTGTTTGGATGAAACAAATGCTAAAGGACATTGGAATAATTTTTGAAGAGCCAGTGGTTATCCATTGTGATAACACTAGCACAGTGAATATGTCAAAGAATCCTATAATGCATTCAAAGACTAAGCATATTTCTATTAAGTATCATTTTTTTGAGGGAGAAGGTAGCAAAGAAAGAGATTAGACTGGAGTATATTAACACAAAGGAACAGATAGCAGATATATTTACAAAACCTTTGCCAAAAGATGCTTTTGAATACCTCAGATGCATGATTGGGGTGACAACCCCTCCCAGTGGCAATTAATTGATGCAATCATGCATCAGTCTAGTGGCTTTCAAAGCTATATCATTTTCTGGACTTGATGTATGGATCTACTCCTCAGGGGGAGTGATCACAGGAACACTATGGAGCATATTTTGGTGATCTTGCACCTGGCTGTTAGACATGAAGATTTGAAAAAGCTATACCTTAGAGAAGATTGCAGATGAGTTATGGCACCCTTTTCCATTGCTTCCAAAGGGGGAAATATTCTATGTGAAAATCCCTACTATTTTGGGGAGATTTGTGTTGAGGATATTGAGAAGATTATATTGAGAGGGAGTACTTTTTGGGTTGATGGATTTTCCCATATGTTTCCATCAATGCCAAAAAGGGAGATTATTGGATGATATTGGATTTGGGTACTTCTTATGCTATTGATATTCATGTTTTGTCACTAATGTCAACATATGTTTCTGTGGAGAGTACAAACTGGTTATTTGACTGACAGAAGTGTATGGAAACTGTACGGGATGTTTCAGAATGATCAAAGTTGGTGATATGAATAAATATGTGTGTTGAACTTACTCCTAAGGTCGCTTGAATTTATATTTCATATTGAGGATGTTACAGTTGTTTTAGTGAAGACTAGTTTCTGGACTGTAACTATGATGCTTGATAGAGCAGGTCTTTGTGTTTTGGGTATATCTTACATGAGAAGATATTTCAGTTGATGTGAACTTATTGAATGATAGATGAAATATTGAGGAATTTTGGGTATTGATCGATTGTCATGAGAATGTTGGTGATGTCAGCTATGACGTGTATTCTGGAGGAGACCTATTTGGTGGCCGACTTCAGAGATGTAACGTGTATTATGAATTGTGAGCATGGATTGGGGATCTTAGAATATAACTGATGTATTATAATGTATATTTACTTTTTTTAGGTACCTATTGTATCTTATCAAGGGGTTAAATAATTATTTGTATATTGGAAAGCCTTAATTGGCCGACCTAATCAATTGTTTGTATATTGGGAAAGCTTAATTGGCCGACCTAATGAATTATTTTAAAAGGGTATATATGAGAGTTATTTTCTTTTGGAAAGATGTGGTAGAGATTAAAAAAGGAAGAGAAGTGTGGAAGCTGTGAGGCTTGTTTGGTTGTTGGATGTAGAGCAGAGTTTGTGACTGTTATTCTTCATTGGAACTTACCAAGCAAAGATAGTTTCTATCAGAGAGTTTACTGGATTGTATATTCGCTATATACACTTGTTTAGATTGTTAATCCTTGAGGGTGGATTTAACCTTCTTTGGGCAGTGTGCCTAGGCAATGAGCCCACTGTTACACTTGACTCCTAATAGGGTCTGTCCTTTAATAGGGACTATGTACAGTAATGTTGTAACAAGCTCCTAACATGGCTAAATCTTGTAACAGAGATACTATACTCTCAGTACATCATTTGTGGGTGCTAATTCCCACCGGGGTTTTACCTTTAATAGGGTTTCCTTGACAACAAGTATTGTGTTATTGTGTTGGCATTTATTGTGTTATAATTTGAATTGCTATTTTGGTTTATAAAGTTTAGAGTTTAATAATCTATATCACAACTGATTCACCCCCCCTCTTAGTTGTCTTGTGGACTGTTATTCCTAACATACTAATATAAAACTTAAACATATATTGCACAATATAAGAAAGTCAATAATAATTAAAGAGTTGATCAAAAAATATGAAAACTAGGGTGAACCAACAATAGTGAGTTACACTTTTTTTCCAACTTTGACACTGAAATGTACATTCTGAAAAAAAAAACTTCAAATTTGGATACCTATTGCCACTAAACCATTGCAAATTTTAAGATGATGTAAATTACAGTCTTTTAGTATTTTGTGTGTAGAATCTAAATATATATTTTTGAATTTTTTTGGAATTGATTGGAATCCATTTTTCTATCTCCCTCAAAAACTGGTTTTTTTGTAGAAAACAACATTTTTAAAGAGTGACACTCAGCTGTTCAATCATTACCTTTTTTCTAAAATATATATGAATGTGATTCTTTCAAAACTAGTTTTGCAACATCTATATGTAATGTTTGCAATTGGTTTCATGACTTTATCCATAATATTTTATATTTTATTAAGATTTGAGGTTGAGTTAACTGTAATTTTGACATATGTTCATTTGTTCAATTCTAACTTGTTGTGTATGTGTCCAAATTCATTTTTTTTTACGAAGACGACTTCAATACCTAGTTCATAGGTTTTTTCAGATTTTTTTTCACTTGTTTACTATTTTTCCATGAGCATCGAACATAGAGGTTGATGTTTGGTGAGAAACCTATGTTTAATTAATCTAAAAAAAACCATAATAAACTCAATATCTATTAAAATCATAACCATTGGAGATATTGTTCTAAGTACTACTGTCATCCATTTGGGTTTGTCAATATTGTTCTATTTGAACCCTTAATTTGAGCTTTGAAGGCCAAAAAATTGTAGAAAATTAGAGAACTTTCAGGGATCATTTTTGACAGGGGGTTTCTATCTAGAAACTACTTTCGATGGAAAAGGGTTTAGATCGAACCCCCCTTCCCTTTCTATCAAAATTCTATGGGAGGTTTTAAAAAAAATGACAATGGGGTTTTCCTTTAAAAAAAAACCCTATTTTAATGGGTTTCGATCAAAACCCCCTTTTGGTTGAAACCCCTTTATTATCAATAAAAAAACTAAAAAAATACTTTCGATTGTAAGTGATTTTCCATCAAAATTTTATGTGGAGAACTTTTGATTGAAACCGTTTTTGACTTCTTATCGAAAGTCACTTTCGATCAAAAGTGGCAAAAATGAAAATTTGGGCAAAAGAACCAAATTCCTTCCTCCGAAAAAGTGTAACCCACTAGTAATGACAAAAAACCATAAAAATGTTTAAGACAACATTAGAGGAAAGGGAAATGAAGTAAATGACCCAAGATATCACTTTAGTAATATATTGTAAGACTATTAAACATTGATTTCTAATAGAAAGTATATACTAATGGATAGAAAAGACTAGCTATAACATATAATGGGAAAAATATGGTAGGAAAAAAGAGGTAATGACTATATAATCACTTTAGCTGACTATGGGAAACATATATAAAAGGGATACACCACCTTCCTAAACAGCTTGGTCTCTCTAATATCATAATATTCTTACAATTATAATATCATTACACTCTGAAGCTCTACAATTAGAATCAACAAAACCTAACACCAAGTTTTTTATTTCTAGATACATAGAGTCATCATGGCCTCATCAACTAGTCCCAACTTGATTTATGCCTTGCTAAACTATGTCTAATTCTACCATATTCACCAATAAAGCTATGCAAAAAGACCTAATTGGAGCTTTCTCAAATGTCTCACGAAAGATATATAGAAGTATATCCATGCACCCCTAGAAGAGATTAACCATACCACCTTTGAGACACTTTGGGGCATGCTCCTTAAGCACAATAATGACTATAAACTAGAGTATGCTAAAATTGTAGAGAAGTACGACATCTTCAAAAAATCTTTGGAGTTCACAAAAGAGCATGGTTGGGTTCACTTGGTCTTAGGTAGCTGCATGATAATTTATTTTACTTGAATAAAACTCATTGATTCACCAAGGAGGAAATTCAAGTGGTTACTAGGATGATGAGAGAAGGATCCCTACTTCCTAAGAATGATATTAAGAATAAAAATGTAAAAGACATAACCAAAGTGAAGTTTAATGCCCAAGGTTTGATAATAAATAGTGTTACCAATGTAGGGGTCCTCTTTCCACAAAATTGATTGCACATAAAGTCTACTTCATGTACCGAGAATGCTCAACAATAGTGGTAGTAGCACACACTACATATTAGATAGTTGTAGTTGGGAGGGACTTCAATCTCTATGAAGTAAGACAATAAGAATTGCTAGAAAATGTGGCTTGGATCAAGAAAAAAAACTAAACATTCTCTAGTATAACATCCTACTAATCTTCTTGGCATTACACTTCCTTCAACAAATACCCCTATTTTTTATGAAGAAGTGGATGTAGGAAAAATCAATAGCAACACAGATCTTGAACTATGTTAGGACATCTCTGAAGCCACATGCATGCACCCAAGTGTTTGGGAGATACTTCCTAAGTTTATAGAACAAAATGTAGGAGAGACTCTAGATGTCTCCCCAAATCATATAATCACTATGGACTCATTGTCTAATCCCACCTTGATTGATGCCTCTGCTAAAATATGCCCCATCATCACCAAATTCCCCAAAAAATCCATTTGAAAAGACCCAGTTGGAGCTTTCTCAAAAGTCTTAGGTAATGTGATTTATACTAAAGATATTCAAAAGTATATCTATGCATCCCTAGAAGAGATTAACCATATTTCCTTTAGGACACTTTGAGGCTAGCTCCTTCAGAACAATTATAACTACAAACTAGAGTATACCAAAAATTGCAGAGAATAAGTTTGACATCTTCAAATTTTTTTTGGACTTTACACAAGAGCATGGTTGGGTTAACTTGGTCTTAGCTAGTTGCCTAATAATTAGCCCATTTCATGATAATTACTTATACTTGGATAAATTTCACTAAATTACCAAGGAGGCAATTCGAGTAGTTATTAGACTGATATGAGAAGGATCCCTACCTCCTAAGAACAATATTAAGAATACTAAGGTAGAAAGCTAACCAAAGTGAAGTTTGATGGAAAAGGATTAAAAATCAACAATATTTCCAACCTAGGGGGGCCTCTATAGCACAAAAGAAATTGCATACAAAGTCTACAACATGAACTAGGAAGAATCAACAATAGCACTAGAAGTACAAATTGCATATTAGATGGTCATATAGGGGAATTCTTTCAATCTCTATGAAGGAATACAATAATAAATGCTAGAAAATGTGGCTTGGACCAAGAAAACAAACTACCCTTTTTGGTATAATATCCTAATGATTTGCTTTTCATTCTACATCCTTCAACAATCACTCCAATTCAATCTCAAGAAGTGGATGCTAGACAAACTAGTAGAAAATATGATCTTGAACTATGTTAGGGAATTTATGGAGCTATGAGTATAAATTCAAGCATTTTGGGGATACTTCCTAAGTTTCTAGAAGAATATGTAGGAGAGACTCTAGACGTTTCCCCAAATCATTTAGAAATATATTGATAGTGTAGTCTTCTATATGAATAAATAATCTATAATTGCAGGTGCATTGGAGCTTCACACATCATGGATTCTACCCCTATTATATGAAATATATAATGCAAAATTATAAGCATATGCCCAACACCTTCTCCATCTCCCTAAGTATCCAAAAAAACCTCAGAATCAAAACAAAAAAGAGTTCTTTGACTCCTTATCTTAGGAGAAGGAAGCAACTAAAGAAGAGAAGAAGAATAAATATAAATCTATGGAGGAGAAGATAACCAAGACAACTCATTGGAGGAGGTCTAGAAGATTACAGACTGCAAGTGAGTGGAAGGGGTATGGTCCATGAGAAGGAAACTAGACACCAGTCTAGAAAAGGTAGTACACAAGGAAAAAGATCTATTTGAGACTTTGTTGAGACTGATCATAGAGAAGAAGTAGGAAGAATAAATAGGAATTACACCCACCAATATCTAGAATTCCATTAAGTGAAGAAACATAGGTACTAGTAGAAGGAGCACTCCCTAAAACAACCCCATCCACTTCTCAACCCACAATTCTCAATGAAGACCAACTCTATTATAATTTATTCACTTAGTACATATTCATAAAAACAATATAAAAATAACACCACATGCCCATCCTCAATAAGAAAATTAGTAAAAAATCCCTAATCTACCACATGATAGCCCAAAATTACATGGTGGAGGATTTAATTTGGAATTTCCTTGGTCCTGTGGCTACAAAAATTAGAAATTGGTGATCTAGAGTCCAATAGGAAGAAGCCAAGTTAAAATAGATAACTATTGATACAATAGCCCTAAAATTGATTCCACTAAAACTACAAAAGTTGAAGAACCTGAGCACCAAACTTTCAAATAAGAAGAGGTTAGAGAAACTAATGTTGGACAAGGTTGGGGAAATTCAAAAGGAATAACTAGAGATAACTAAGGATTCTAATAGGGCTTATCAGACATTATACACAGAAGATAAATCACAAAAGTTAAAGAAGCCCATCACGAACCCTCCTCCAACACATAATAATAGAACATCTATTGTAATGACCTAAAAATGGTCATCTAAGCTCTAAACCCCTAATCTCAATCACTTATCAAGAAACCCTAATCTTGATTATTCTAAGTCCTAAACCAAATAGGTAATTCATCAATTTTAAGCTGATTTGACATGAATCCTACGTCCTAATTAATCATCGTACTTGATTAATTAATTAATTCCTAAAAATACATTACATTGGAAAATAAACCTTAGGTTATTTATTTAATTGATGTTCTAATATATTGATTAAATAAATTACTAAATTGTTAATTAAATCCAAAAAAGAATTAAATTAATTAAATAAAAACAAAATGTGCATTTAAAGTCATTTAAATATTTAAAAATTCATATTATGTCATTAATTTCAATTACATGATTCTCAAATTGGAAACAAGTTTGTTTTATTCAGTTAACTCATTCTTGTCATTTTCTCATTTTGGAAACAAATCTGTTGACTCAAAACTGATTTTGGAAGTTGCAAAATAACTGATTAGTCAGTTTAGTCAACTGACTCTCTCGACCAATCATCTTCATTGCACACAAATTATGTTTTCTCAAATTGAATCTTGTCCACTCTTTGGCTTTCAATCTCGACCATCGATTCGAGAGAGATTTCTATAAAAGAGAAGCTCTTTTCCTTCACAATGAACCTAGATTTTATTATCGTTATTATATTTTTTTGCATTCAAGTATTCTTAGCTTTCAATTATTTATTTTTTGTTAATTGTTTAGTTTACATGCAAACTTTATAATTAGAGCGCATTTGATTTTGGAGCTTAAAATCTATCAATACATTTCATTTGGTGCTTAAAATCTACTCTTAAGTAGCGTTGGATTAACAACAATCTTGCATTATTATTTATCTTAAATCATTTAGATCATTTGCAAATAGATTTTAAATCCTTCATTTATAATGGTGTAGTCATTGGAATTTTGTAATGACCTGAGAGAAAACTCATGCTCCTACCTACTAGAAGGCAATGAGTCAGTTTCGATTAGCTTACTTGGTTATTGTATCTTGATTTTCATATGTTGATAAGCTAACCACATAATTATTCATTGAAGTGTGTGTTTGCATCTTGCAGGAACTTGACCACAATTCACACACACATTTCTGGCACCCATAGTGGGGCATAAAATCAATTTCTGATTCCATGTGTTTTTTTTAGAGTTTCAGATTTTCTGTTCCATACACTCTGTCATACACTCAGTTGGGATTTTTTGTCGATAGTTTAGGGAATCTGCTCTAGTTTTTGGCAGAACAATAATCTTTCTTTATAGTTTTTTCCCTTTTATAGCTTTTAAATTCAAGTTATATTTTAAATATATACTTTTAGGATGTTTGACCGTGGTTTCAAATCTCCAGGAGTTATAATGCAAATTCTAGATTTTGGGAGATTTAAAAAAAAATAGACAGCCAAATTTTTGGATTCAACAAGTTCTTAAAAAACAAGTTTTCTTGATTTTCTAACGTTAACAGTTTTTTTTAGTTGAATTTTTATGACTATTTCTTGATTTGCATCCTGACAGTGGTTTGCAGGATGTTGAAAAAGAAGACTAAAACATAAACTACTGCCAGATCATCTTGCAGGTTACTGTGTTTGATAGCCAACCAAACTTCTTTTTTTGTCTGCTTTCTTGTTTTTATTAACTAGGAACCCACATGCAAGACATTTTAAACTGAACTTCTATTTGGTGTTTTAGGAATGACAATAGTGTCAGAATTTATTTTCTCACCCTTCTAGGGATGATCAAAAATCTAGAAACATTGTTGTAATTTTCCGTTTGAGATCTGCAACTTTAGAGGGCCCGTCCAAGTGAGAAAAAGTACCCACCCTTGGAGAACGACCCAAGTGAAAATGAGCTAATGCCAAGCTACTCTAACTCACTATAATAAAACACTTCCTTGAGACCAAATTCTTAGAAGATAAGTAGCATTTGAGCTTATGCTCGGCTCTTGCCTAACACATATTAGGACTTGTAGGTCTCAAACATGTATCGTGATTTCTGGTGATAAGGTGCTCTATGGGGTTAGAAACCTCAATTGTGCTTGCATGAACACAGAGGATACACTTAAATAGAGATCCTTACTAAATACCTTTTTAGAATAGTGGCCAAAATCCTTTCTACTTTTTGATATGGGCGTTGTGAAATTCACATGCCTAAAAAACCTCTCATGTACCCCTTATTTTGAGACATTAAATTTATCAGGATCCTCGGATCTTGAGAAATTCAAAGCTTGGTAGGCCCGAGAAGTGTATGTCACTGAGGGGAGCTAGTGCTACCAAGCTTCTAACTATCTAACTTGAATGAGTATTTTATTGTAAGAGGATTCAAACAAGTATTACCTTTGCCAACCAAATAGGATTAGGAGTTTGATTGTTGTGATTGTTACTTTATCATACTGTGCTTGAAGTGTTTGCAAAATTGAAACATCAACATTCAAAACCAAAAATTGCAAAAAAAACATTTTGATTTAAAAATGATTCAACTTGGGTTTATCATACACTAGGTATTTGTCTATATTATGTACTACTTTTTAGCGAGTTCATACTAGTCTTGTCTTTGGTAACAACCTTTTGATTATTATGGCATTTTTTGTCACAAAACCTCGATACTATCGTACTAGACCATAGATCATTCCATAGCTATCTTGGTTGTATTTTTCCGTGTTGTCCTTATTCTGAGTTGTGAGAGTGGGTTTATTAACCTTGGCTCTAGATCAGAGTCTTTATTTCTCCCTCTCAGTTGGAATTATCTTGTTTTCATTCTTACTGGATCTTGGACTTAGTTGACACGCTGGTATTGTTTCAACACTTGTTGGGCAAAGCAATCGATTCATGTCTATGAAAACTATAGGCTCTCTTGTTGATTCTTGTTGTTATCAATCTTCTAAGCAAGTGCATCAAGAAAATATTTCAATGGATTAAAAAATGGGCTAAACCTTATGGTCTTAACAATGAGAAAAAACATTCTTATTGCAGCCCCATCAAAACAAATTCAATCTTTGAAAAATAAAATTCAAGAGTTCATGAAAGAAAGAGATACAACCTCAGAAGGGTATTCCTTATGATCAATCTGTCCTTTTCTATTTGATCATGATTCACACAACTCTCCACTTCCTTCCAACATGGAGAAATCTTGGTGTGACAGTCCTATCTTTGATCAAGAGAGTGAAGAGGAAGCTATGACAGACTTAGCTAAAAGTCTTCTCTATCTACAAGAGGAAGACATTACAAGTCAAGAAGAGTCTAATTATCCTTTAGAGAGAAAATTTACTCCTTTGGGACTGTAACATAAAAAATATAGATATATAGATAGAGGATATGATGATGTGAATGTTACTAAAATGTAAAGGAGGAAAATTATGGTTTAGGAGGGTTTGAATTTTTAATTGTTGATTGTGATTAAGGGAAGATAAGATGCACCTTTTTTTCACCCTCAAATACACAAATAGGAGATCCAACTTTGATAAACCCCAAAGGGTTAATACACAAATGAATCCAATATTTGGAAAGAGACCAAGAAAGGGGATCTTAAATTCTGTAAATTGATTGATTAATATGATTAATGACAGTAATTGAAAAGAATAGGAGAAAGTACCAACCTTACAAAGTGGCAGATCAAATATTGTTGTTTTTTGAGATCTGTAGACTATTTATGGAGATTTTGATAGTTGATACCGAACCAGAATAGAGAGACAGACAAAACCCAGAAATAATTTTCCATTCTGATGTCATCTTATGAAAAAGGTCGACCCTGTACCACTTTTACCAACTCGATCTGCTCAACTTTGAAAGTGTCCATGTTCACACAGTCTGAAAGAAATCCGAAAAGGGTATCCAGATCTGGCCTCAAATTTATAGTCCCAAACCTGTACCTACAAGAAAAATGTTTGTTTGTTGGGGGAAAGGGGTTTTCCTTGGTCAAACCCCAGTTTTGGAATTAAACTTATAATATAATTGAAATTGCAGAGATAAGCAAAGTAAACACATAAATTCACCTTGCTTGTAATGTCCTTGTGGCAAATTTGAATCTGTGGATCCACAAGTATGCTTCAAAACATGGAATGTAGAATGGAAGGATGTCTTCAATATCTTGCTTGTAGATCTCCAATACCAAGTCTTGAATGGATTCTTGAACTTGACAAGGGCTTTGGAAGAAGATGGATAGAGAGATCACCAAAAGGGCACTTTTTGGCTTGAATCCTTCAATGGCCTCCAATGGATCTCCTTCATGAAAATGGATACTTGAGAATGATGGATGCTTGCTTCAAATATTTATTAATTACTTTCTTGGGCTTCACTTCATAAGGATGCTTGATGCTTTATTAGAAGACTTCAATTGCTTGATCATGGTATTTCATGCTTAGAGAAAATGAGAGGAGAAGGCTCACTTTTATATGAAATTAGGGCACAGTCTTCTAAGGAGGCATACATAGGATAATTAAATCATAATTTAAGCCTTTACCCCTAGGAGAGGACCTATATTAATTATAATTTAAGAATCAACCAATTTGGAACCTGAAATAGCCAACCCGGAAGCGGGAGAAAACTTTTTGTGAAGACTGACATCCCGAAAACCAAAAGTTCCCAGGATTTGGACCCTGGGACAGGGTCGAGGTCGGCCTTGTTCTAGGATAGGGTCAAGGTTGACCATATCCTACGGTAGGGTCGAGGTCAACCCTGTCCTAGGAGGTCAACCCTGTCCTCATATCCCAGGATCACAGGTCAGAGACCCAAAATGCAAAATTTAGGTCATAAAATGGAGGTTAGAAAGGCAGGTCAGGGGGGGAAGCCATGTCAAGATCAAGAAACCATTCAGAGGTGCTTTTAATGACCCCAAACTACTCACTCAGAAGGCTAAACCAGTCTCCTATGGAAGTGCTTCCATTTTCTAACTATATAGGGACAATCTTATAAATCAGCATTGGAAGAACTTCTTGGGCATGATCTCATCACATTACCTCACGTCACATCACATGGATTGACATTCTCGAGTACCTATTGTACATATCATTGACACAGTGAGCATAAAATTTTATCTTTCATGGAGTTGAAACATAAAATCTAAGATCTCATAGATGATGGCATAATTGAAGTGGAAAATCCTAATGATTCATCTAATCTCAAGCACGATCAATATCAGGAATCCATGTCTAGCAATGGTTCACATATCACTATTGATGAAAATTATTCAATTGTATATTTTCATTGATGTATACACAAATGTAGTGATGTTACACAAATGTCTATACCTGAACCGAGCACAGTCAGTGTATGCCAAGCTCTCTCAGCCATTGAAGGATTACAATGTTAACTGAATTAGATATTTAGTGTCAGCCAACTAACAACAGTTTACACTTTATGTTTTATTGGTTATATGCAGCTGACAGACTTAAGTTTTATTGTTTATTGGAAGGTTATCAAAGCCAACTTGAAAAGGCTTATCATATGTATACAAGGTCATGTTTGGATTGAATATGTATGAAAGTGTGAAGAAATACATGGAAAAGTTTTGATATGAAGAGTGAAGGAAAAATAAGATGGGATTCTGATTAAGGACAGAACATCTAGACAGAGCTGCAATAGAATATTTGATCAGTAAGGATCCAATTTAAACTAGAGTAGAGATCTAAATCAGCAAAGATAGTTGCTTCGTCAAATAGGTCAATCCATTGTTACTCTCTAAAAATTGTAGCAGTGCTCCAAAATCTCTTTACAGAGTAGACTTAACAGTCTTTCATAAATCCTCTCACAAGGTGACATTTCTACATTGAAGTGTTTGAAGACCTCTAACAAGGCCAATCCTAACAAGGTGATTAAATCCTTTAATAGGGTCACACCTAACAGTGCATTTTTTAACCTTTAACATGGTTGGCTCCCAATAGGGCTCACTTCAGAAGAGTGAAAAATAGTAACTATTTGCAATTGGTAGGTTTTCTTAAATTGGGTTTCCACGGTAAATCTTGGTGTCATCTCTGTACATGTTATTTTCTTTATTCTTTATGTTTCTACACTTAATCACTAAAGAATAATCACTGTTAATATCTTAAGATTTGCTTTGTTAACCGAGTAACAATAGAATATCTTTGTTAACCGAGTAGTAGTGATAAGTTTGATTAATACATCTAAGGGACTTGGATCTATTTTTGTGGTAACTGATTCACCCCTCCCCTCTTAGTTACTCAACTCATTTTGGACAATTGGTATCAGAGCTATTGGTGTTTTCAAGGAAGTTTTCAAGGCCTAAGTTAAAGATCAGAGATGTCTTACAGAAGGGAGATCCCCAATCTTAACAAAGACAACTTCGTTGCATGGCAAGATTTGATGAGGCTACATCTATCTACTATTGGAGATACTGGTTTACAATTCTTGGATCACAAGTATGTGGAACCATCGAGACTTATGTCTATGGATCAGATGGTGGATATGAAGAATCATAATATAATGATGATTGTTATAGCTTCTTCACTCAACTATTCCAAATTTGATGAAGTCAAGGATTTCCCTACTACTTATGTTATGTGGAAGAAACTGCATGATATCCATGGAGGAGATGACAATGTAAAGAGATCCAAAGAAGAAAGTCTTAGAGGTCAGTTTGATCAGATGAAAATGAAAGAAGGAGAAGACATTACAAAATACAGTGAAAGAATCAAGAAAAGTGGTAGTGCCATTAGAGCTTTTGGTGGAACAATTGAAGACAAAACAGTGGTTAGTAAGGTATTGAGAACTTTTATTCCTATCTATGCAATTAGAGTTTCAGATATTCAAGAGATGAGGTGCAGTAATGATATAACTCTAGATGCATTGGTTGGAAGGTTAACTGCTTTTGAGTTAGACAATTTTGATAATTATTTTCCTAATCCTAGCAATCTTGAGTCTGCATTCAAAGCTAAATTAAACCTTGGTAAGATGGATATAAACTCAAAAGGAAAATAGATTGATAGTGATACTAATGATGATTCTGATGATGAATATCTAGAAATCATTGAAGCATTAATTACAAAGAGAGCTGCCAAAGGAAAGTACAAAGGAAGAATACCATGAATTTGCTTTTCATGTGATGAGGTTGGTCATATTTCTGCTAAGTGTCCAAACAAAGAAGAAAAATGTGTGAGAAAGTTCAAAAAGTACAAAGGCAAGAAAGATTTCAAAAGTCACAAAAGCTACAAGGACAAAGGTAAGAAATCTTGTTATATTGCAAAAGATTTTGATAGTGATGAAGATGAAATGGTTTACATTGCTATTAAGGATGAGTTAGACAATGAAGATAATGAAAAGACTACACTTTTATCTCATATTAGAAATAATGACACTTGGATAATTGATAGCGGTTGTTCTCACCACATGACTAGTGATAAAACTAAATTTGAACATCTTGAGCACTATGATGGTGGGAGTGTCAGTTTTGGGAATGATGAACCTTTCTATGTGAAAGGTAAAGGTTGCATTGCTCTAACTGAAGGAATAAAATGTGATAATTCTTATTGGGTTGAAGGAATAAGGCGTAATATACTAAGTGTGGCACAACTAAATAACATTGGTTTCAAGGTAGAATTCATGAATGGTAAGGCCAAGCTCTTGGATGGTAATGGAAACATAGTTAGAACTGGCAGTAAAAAAAAAGGTAGTCTATTCTATCTCGATCTCACTGAAAGTTCATGTTTTATTGCACAAGTAGAAGAAAGCTAGTTATGGCACAAAATATTGTGTCATGTGAATTTTGATAACCTATTCAACATAAGAAAGAATAAAAGAGTAAGAGGTATTCCTATTTTGAAGAAACCTAAATTTGCAATATGAAAACAATGTCAAATTTGGACGATGGGAAAAAATAGTTTCAAGAGTAAGAATTACAATACAGAGGAAGTCTTGGAGTTGGTACATACTAATCTGTGTGGACCAAATGGAACAATAAGTTACACATGTGAGAAGTATTTCATTCTATTTGTTGATGAGAATTCCAGAATGATGACTGTTATGTTTCTCAAAGAAAAATCAGTTGTTGTTCAGAAATTTAAGTGGTACCTTGTCAGAGTTGAGAAGGAAATAGGAAAGAAACTTAAAAGACTAAGATCTAATAGAGGAGGTGAATTAATTTCTAATGAGTTTAATGAATTCTTCAATGAAAGAGGAATCAAGAGACAAGTATCTTCCCCAGGTCCTCTACGACAAAATGGGATAGAAGAAAGAAGAAATAGATCTATTATGGATTGTGCAAGAACCTTAATGGTTGAAAATAATGTTGCAACCAAATACTGGAAGGAAGCCATCAACACTGCAATTCACACTTTGAACAGAGTTCAATTGAAGAAAGGTACTGAGAAGACACCTTTTGAATTATGGTATTGCTATAAACCCAATGTTCATTATTTCAAAGTATTTGGAATTAAATGTTACATCTTGAAGGAAGAAAGAAATGGAAATTTTGATATAAAAGGTGATGAAGATATATTCCTAGGCTACTCCTGCAAAAGCAAAGCATATAAATGTTTGATTATTTCTACTCATAAAGTCATAGAAAGTGTACATGTAAAGGTTGATGAGTTTGCAGAGAGAAGTGAAGAACAGAGCAATAAAGAGCCTAAGGACTACAAGAACTTTGTGTATTATGAACCTGATACTATACCTAAGACACATGCAATGGTGATTGGAAAACAACCATGTCAACCACTGAATTCATCACCACAAACCTTATTGCAACCTGTGCAACCCGAGCTATTAACTATTGAATCTGATTCATAGATAGAGGGAACTAAGTCTCAGACTGAAGAAACTAAGTCATAGATAGAGGGAACTGAGTCACAGACAGAGGCACCCGAGTCACAAATAGAGGCACCCAAGTCTCAGATAGTGGAACCTGAGTATCAGTTGGAAGAGAAGAACATAAGGTTTGAGCATGGTGAACCAAGTGGAGAAAGCCCAAAATTAAAGAGGGAGGAACCTATACTTTCCAAATATATCAGAAGGCATCATGCACCTGAGAAAATAATTAGAGATCAGATAGAAGGTATAATGACAAGGAACAAACTTAAAGGTACATGTTTTCTTAGTGAAATTGAATGTAGAACCATTAAAGATGCGTTGAATGATGAAATTTGGATAGAAGCCATGAATGAAGAGATTGAGAAGATAGAAAAGAACAAAACCTGGACTCTTGTTCCTAGACCAAAATACAAGAATGTGATTGGTACTAAGTGGGTTTTTAGAAACAAGAAGAATGAAAAGGGTGAAGTTTCTAGAAACAAAGCAAGATTAGTGTGTAAAGGATATGCACAAAAAGAGGGTATTGATTATGGAGAAACTTTTTCTTTTGTTGCAAGACTTGAAGGAGTCAGAACTCTTTTGGAATATGCAACACATAAAGGATTCAAGGTATACCGAATGGATGTAAAATCTACATTCTTGAATGGAATCCTAGAAGAGGAAGTCTATATTGAGCAACATGAAGGTTTTGTAGATCCTAACAAAAGGAATATGGTTTGAAAATTGTACAAAACCTTGCATGGACTAAAGCAAGCTCCTAGAGCCTAGTATGAAAGATTGCATGGTTACCTTGTAAGTATTGGATTTCAGAGAACTAATGACCATAGTAGATTGTACATCAAAGAAGGACATCAGAAAAAGAAACTATTAACAAATATATTTGTTGATGATATACTATTTATTGGATATGATGATTTATGAAAAGAATTCTCCAAAGCTATGAGTAATGAATTTGAGATGTCTATGTTTGGAGAAATCAAATTATTTATTGGTTTACAATTTCATCAAATGAAGGATGGTATCTACATTACTTAGTCCAAATACATCAAAGGGATACTGAAGAAATTTGGAATGGAAGATTCTAGACAAGTTGGGACACCTATGTCTATTGGAAATAAGTTGTCTAAGGATGATGAATCAAAGGAGGTAAATCAGACTACCTACAGATCCATAATTGGTAAATTTCAATATGTTGTTCACACTAGACCTGATATTGCATTAGTAGTTGGTATTGTTGCAAGGTTTTCAGGTAATCCTAGAGAGAATTATTTGGTGGCTATCAAAAGGATTCTGAGATATCTTAAGGCTACTGAAGATTATGAATTATGGTATAAGAAAGGAGGAAACTGTGATTTGAAGACTTTTACTGATGTTGATTGGGCAGGAAGTGTTGATGACAGGAAGAGCACCAGTGGTGGAGCATTATTTCTTGGAAAGAGGTTAGTCTCTTGGACCAGCAAGAAATAGAATTGAATTTCTTAGTCTACAATAGAGGCAGAGTATTTTTTTGTAGCAGTAAATTGTTCAAATATCAGATGGTTCAAACAACTGTTGTCAAGTATGAAGGAGGAAATCAAAGAACCAGTTATTATCTACTATGACAACACTAGTGCTATTAACATTTCAAAGAACCCTGTGATGCATACTAAGACTAAGAATATTGTAATAAAGTATCATTTCTTGAGAGAATTGGTTCAGGACAAGGAAGTAAGGTTGGAATATGTGAATACTAAAGAACAAATTGCAGACATATTCAAAAAACCTTTACCTAAGGATGCATTCTTGTATCTTAGAGGAAATCTAGCGGTGGAGGAAAGCTAGGGGTGGAAGAAAGCTAGGGGCAATTCCCCTAACCGAGGCTCACTAATGGACACATTAGTGACACATCAACCGATCTACAGTATAGATCTAACAAGTTGATGCAGATTGTTAGATCTTAGTGCATATGAATCAATACAACGGGTACACTACAATTCATTGGATGGAGTCTTTGGCATTGGTTGTCAAAGAGGGAGATATTATTTATGTCATGCCAAAATAAATTATTAAAGGAAATATTATTGATGAAAGGGAGAAATTTTATCAGAAACAAAGATTAATGTAAGAGGGAGAATTCTATATTTAAGTGATTGTGAAGATAGAGGGAGTTTTCTAGATGAGAATCAAAATGAAGCTAAGGACATTAATAAATTTTTATTCTTATTTCTGTTGCTCTAAAATTCTTTGTATTATGACATGTTGTGTTGCCATCAATGCCAAAGAGGGAGATTGTTGATGACAATTATTCAATTGTCTATTGTCATTGATGTATACACAAATGTAGTGATGTTACACAAATTTCTATACCTAAACTGAGTATAGTCAGTGTATGCCAAGCTATCTCAGGAATTGAAGAAGACTAAAGTGATTTTTAGTTCTAACCAAGTTCACTCGGGCATTACAGTAACGGTCAGGCATTGAAGGATTACAGTGTTAACCAAGTTAGATATTTAGTGTCAGCCGACTAGCAGCAGTTTACACTTGATGTTTAATTGGTTATATGTAGCCAAAAGACTTAAGTTTTATTGTTTATTTGGAAGGCTATTCAAGCCGAATTGGCAAGGCTTATCATATATATACAAGGTCAAGTTTGGATTGAATATGTATGCAAGTGTGAAGAAATACATGGTAGAGTTTTGATATGAAGAGTGAAGGCGAAATCAGATGGGATTCTGATTAAGGAAAAAACATTCAGACAAAGTTTCAATAGAATATTTGACTAGTAAGGATCCAATTTAAACCAAATTAGAGATCTGAATCAACAAAGATAGTTGCTTTGTTAAACAGGTCAATCCATTGTTACTCTCTAACAATTGTAGCAATGATCCAAAATCTCTTTATAGAGTAGACTTAACAATCTTTCATAAATCCTCTCACAAGGTGACATTTCTACATTGAAGTGTTTGAAGACCTCTAACAAGGCCACTCCTAACAAGGTGATTAAATCCTTTAACAGGGTCACACCTAACAGTGTGTTTTGTAACCTTTAACAGGGTTGGCTCCTAACAGGGCTCACTTCAGAAGAGTGAAAAATAGTAACTAGTTGCAATTGGTGGTTTTTCCCAAATTGAGTTTCCATGCTAAATCTTGGTGTCATCTGTGTACATGTTATTTTCTTTATGCTTTATGTTTTTGCACTTAATCACTAAAGAATAATCACAGTTAATATCTTAAGATTTACTTTGTTAACCGGGTAACAACAGAATATCTTTGTTAACCGAGTAACAATGATAAGTTTGATTTAGACTTCTAAGGGACTTCGATTTGTTTTTGTGGTAACTGATTCACCCCTCCCCTCTCAGTTACTCAAATCATTTCCAAAAATCACATCTACTTCTTCCACCATTCCTCCATCTCCTAAAGATTCACAAACAACCACACCTTCTCTATCAAGAATTGAGCCTAATGATGACTATGTCTACCCTCAAAGACTACCTCTAAAAGAGATCAAAGATAATTTGCATATGGTTGCAATAATTTCTCAAGCTTTGAAGATAATAGACCCAAAGATTCCATGTGCTTCAATTACTATCATGCCTACTCAAAAGGATACTCCATTATCCCACCAAGAATCTCTCATGCAGATTAAAACTCCTACCTCATCCTTAGAAGTGGCTCTATTTCAAGAGGATAATCCAAAGTATGAAGGAAATTTTTTTACTAATGATCAAGATCAAGACATTATCCAATTCCTTACAACATTTGATGAAGGTCCCATATCCCTAGATTCTTAGGATGATCCTCTCATATCCTTTCATTTCTTCCAAGAAGATATCACTCTACCTCAAGAGCTACATAGCTCTCCACCTCCCAAGAAAGATCAATATATCCTTTCCACCATATCTAATAAGCCTATTGAAAATTAAGAGAAAAGTACCCTTTGTACACCATCTAAAGATCCTTTTCAAGATCAGAGTATCCCATCATCTCCTTGTCATATTCTTCCGTATCCAAAAACCATCATTCCTAAAAATATCTTGCATAACAATAAATCCCCTCAAGCTTTAGTAAATCCTATCAGAATTGCTCCTATCAAAGCTACTCATGCACCTATTGATATAAAGATGAATTCAAAAGAGAAGAGCCTTGGTCATGCAACTCACTCTAAAGATGTTGATATCCCTTCCACACCTTATATCCCTCCATTTGCACGTAAGCGACAAACTTCTCCTTTCTCCAAGTCCATTCTTGGTCCCTATATCCAAAAGCTAAAACTGTCAAACCTTCCATCTATATTGGGTCCTTATATCCCTCCATCCACCATGCCTATCACTACTAGCTTGTCACTCACTTACCCTATCCCCTATCACGATAAAAAAAGACATGAATCCTTGAACCCTCCCTATCACCCAATTCATATGAACCAGCCATATACATCCTATTCATTCATAGTTCCCAAGTCTTTTGGAAGCAATTTGGATGTGCAACAAAGAAATAAAAAATTCAAGAATTCATTTATATATGAAGATCACTATGTCCATTCTATTCGACATGTGATTACCCAAAAAAAATATTCAAGAGACCACAAGGGTCCACTAAGAAAAGAATAAAATAAAATAAAATATGGGTTCCTAAATCCATCATAGAAGAATTGCGTTCTAAATCATCCAAGATCAAAGGAAAATCAAAATTTATGTGGATTCCCAAGTCTCTCTTAAAAGACTAGAACAAAAAGGAAAAAATAGAGTTGGCATCCAAGCTTCCAAAGTCTTCCACTAAATCTCCATCTAAACATATCCCATCTTCTAAGTCTATTTTGGGTCCTCATGTCCCAAAATCCATTACCTTGAATACTTCACCCCCTTCTCCATCCATCTTAGGTCCTCGTGTACCAAGATCCATATCCACTCATATATCAAAGCCTCAAGCTATTCCATCCATTTTCCCTCCGTCTGTCTACTACCCTTAAAGGTGTATGTCAATGTTGATCTTATCACCATTTCCTTATACCTCTACAAAAAACTTTCAATACCCTATCCAATATCCTGCACCTACTTACTACCCATCCATCCCATATCTTTCCATTCCTCTTATCCAATCCATCACATAAATCCTTGGCTACCATCTTCCTTATCCTCCATATCATTCTTTTCTACCATCACCCTATCAGCATCTTTGAGAATACTTTTAGCGGCCTTGGCCTATCATAGCATATCCTTCAAAGGAGCACTATCCAAAGGAAAGCGACTTAAATTTCCTCCATAAAATTATAAGTAAAAACCAAAGATAAAAAGTGCCTTGGTGAAAACCTGGTAAACAGGTGCCTTGGTAGCAAAAGTAAAGAGAAATAAATCCTTCCTATGGTGAAAACCACTTCTTATTGTGCCTTGGATAAGTATCTTGATGAAAACCTATCAAACATGCATCATGTGTAATTCCCCATGCTTGCACTCTTCACTTGGGGGCAAGTTCCTTCCATGTCATCTTATCCATCATATCTTACATCCAGCTAGACCATGAGCATCCATGTTCTTTCCGGTGATCTTGAAAAGGTTGAGCCTATCCATGAACACACATGTATCTTGACATTCATTATCCTTTCCATAATCATGTTCACTTACTCTCATTCATGGTACCATACCATGATCTTTCTTATCCCAAGTCAATACTCACTATTCATAAACATCCTTTGCACTAATCCCAAAACATTCACTTATACCTTTGATACCGATCGTGTTATCCCATCACTATCCTATCTAATTGACCCCTTGGTCTTGATCAAAATGAAGAACGAAAAATATAAAATAGTGTCTCAAAAATTTTTTCTTGACATGTCCATTCTTTTGGACTACATGCTTTTCATGACATCGGGTCATTATCCTATATGCTATCAGCACCGCTCCATGAGCCTACATTGTTGTATTATTTTTCCCTACCCTAGGTAATCTTGAGGAGACTTGTTGAGCATCGTATTTACACAAATCAATTGCTATGATCTCAAGATATGATCTCCTTTCTTGAAAGAATAACAAAGTTATTTCCAAGGTTCACCATGGTCGTGGTACAACCTGCTCGGTAAAATCAGTTGAAGATAAATGTGATTGTTCAAAAGGAGGCCTTTGCTGGTACTTTCAAGACATCAAACTGCAAAACAACTTTAGTACTTTTTTGTATTTTTTTTCAATTTATCAATGCATGTAACTTCTTAATGATGCAAAATTACGCTTAAAAACTAAAGATGATTCCAATTGCTTTAGATTTATGATAGAGAATTAAAAGAGTTGGGTGATGAGAATAAAGTAAATTTTTTCTGAAAATGAAATCCTAACAGACATAAACCATTGTTAGTCCTTCCTTATGAATTCAAATGACGGGAAGATTTGGAGTAACCCACTAAATATGACTCAGACCATGTCGCAATTCTATACCCAATAGATGCAATCGTTTGGAGAGAAATATTATCAAAACATGACATTTTTGAAATCTATCAAAATCGTGAAGCCACAAGCATGTGCACACACATGAGACGGATTTATCATTGAACCAATAGTATTATATTTTCCAATCATTCATTACAGAAAGATCAATGAACACTAGAAAACTCTAATTTAATTAATTACAGATCCAAACACAATAAACCCAATTGGCTCCTTGAAAGAAATGAATGAGAAAACACACATTCATAAAAATCCCGTAGACAACAAAAAATAATCACACAGTGAGTGAAGCACCAATTGTATCTATTTATTGTTTCAAAGATTTACCCTTATTACATTGTTTTGATTACAATATATAGTGCTTTGATCTACAAACTCTCAACCCTGAAACTAGGGCATCATCAACTCTAAAATAGCGAAATAAATCTAAAACTAAAGCTTATTTAAGCTAAAATGATTCTAAACTAACTACTAACAATCTTGCATGGATCCTTGATCCATTTACATTTAATTTGTCCCAAAAATAAGGGTATAAATCACCCAGAAGATGAGGGAATTGAACTGGAGCTCCACCATTTCTAACTGGAGTCATCAGTTTAATCTTTGATTCCTTCCTTGGAGTTTTCTTTTGGGCTTCTCTTTTCTTGGGGAAACTGATGGACAACTTCTAGTTAAGCCAAAACAAACCCAAGTCCATAGGAAAAATTATCTGAGACTCTTTTTTCATGCAAAAAACCTTCTTCACGCTGGAATGGCCCAGAAATTTGGACCCCGACCTTTGCTCCGAAAAATGGAGATCTGAAAATTGGCTAAGTGTGGAATCTTAGGACCCTTGAATTATTGAACTTTCAGAGTCTGAAAGGCCCAAAAATTGAACTTGAAAAAATGGCTGTCAGAAAAAAATCTCCATTTTCCAAAATTTGACTAAGTCCAAAAATGAACTTTTTTGGAGTTTTGGGGTTTCAGGGTTTTGTACATCTCCGAAATCTGAAACTCTAAAAATCTCATGACCTCAAAAATTTGAAAACATTTCATTTTTCACACCTTGAAATTTTTTTGTGTCTTCTCACTCCAAAAACATTTCATGTGTTCGCACTCCAAAAATATTTCATGTTTTCACACTCCGAAAACATTTCATGTTTTTCACACTTCAAAAACATTTTTTTTTTCGCTTTCCAAAAACATTTCATGTTTTTCGCACTTCAAAAACATTTTTTGTTTTCGCTTTCCAAAAAAATTTCATGTTTTCGCACTCCAAAAATATTTTGTGTTTTCGCACTTTTAGGGTTTTGGGGTTCTTGGCACCTCTGAAAGTCTGAAAATTGACTCTCTGAACTCTGAACTTCGAAGCTTTGAACCTTTGAACATACAAACTCCAAACCCTCAACCTTTGATGATTGAAAAATGGCTAATTCTTCTAGTAGGATCCTAGGGTGAGCTTTGTAGAATCTCTTTAAAACTTCTTGGACTTCATCAAAACCAAGTAAATCCATAAATTTAGCTTCCCATGTTGCCTCTCCCTAAACCTCGAAAGGCATGCTTCAAACTTCTGAACTTCTATAATGCCATTCATGATTCTCTTCATATTTTCCTTGAATTGAAACATCTATTGCAAATCATCTTTTTTTTGTTCACCATGGTCACAAGCCCCATGAATTGTTGAACAATATTCTTGGTAGAATATAAATTTTCTTTGTTCTCATCTTCATATAGCTGCAAGTCCATCCCATCAAAGAATTTCTCTAACTCATCGGTTCATAAAATGACACATTGAGATTCTCAGTTCTGCAATCACAAAGGATGCCTCATGAAAAATATTTATTGAAAACAAGAAATTAAAAAGAACAACTAAGTCTATACGCAAGGAAATTAAAACTAACTCTAAAAACACACAAACATAAAAGAAGCCAAAAAAGGGGAAAAACACCAAAAGTTGAGTCAACTAACATCCAACTATTGGGAACACATGGGCCCATAATCTGACTCACTAGATTCCTAATCAAATTAACCAAAGGATGGAAAGACCCCAAAAAAAGGGGGTCCCCATTAGGCCAAGTGGCCAAAATGGGACGTGTGTTGTGGAATCACAACAAATATCCCAAACAAAAGGAGAAATGACTGAGGCATTTCTTTATCAGGAAACAACTTTTGGAAATATTTCTTGCAATAAACTGAACCTAAGTACCAATCATGGAAATATTATTTTTCCAACTCTCAAAATTTAAGTCTTCTATTGTTTCTTCCCATGTGTGCATTTGTGTGTTCATTCCTTTGACATTTTGACAAAGATAACTTAAACGAATATCAGCCAAAACCAATCTTCACAATGTTGACAAGGGCTTCCCAGGAAGAGCTCTACTACTAGTCAGGAGTCCATAGCCCCAACAAAGTTTCCCCTGAGAGCCAATCTAACCTATCTCTACTTATAGTCAGGCGTCCATAGCCCCAATATAGATTTATAGAGTCACCCTTCTCTATCTTCTGACAATATTTTAAGTAGAGGTATTTGGAGGATTCTCTCTTTGGAATTATTTCTTCTTTCTTGATTGGTGACCATTTTGGGCCACTTGTTCTTTGAGTATGATACTTCTTGAGTGTCTTCATTCTATTTATTTTGATAAACCTAGGCGATGCTTAGAATATGCTACCTTGGTATAAGATTCTAATCACCATAGTGACCATTGATTTGAATGATTCATTTTTCTTTCACATTCTTCTCCTTTTTGTCCTCTCTTTCCTTGCTTTTTTAGTTAGGTTGTAGATGGAGAAGGGTTTTGGGACTGGTGGGTAACCGTGTCAACATACTGGTGATGGCTCTAACTAACAACCACCCAAGAAACCAACATTTCCAATGTCGTATTTTAATATATATCTCATGATTTAGGATGATCAACGTTGAACATCACCTTGGTTGCCAGAAAAAGGTATCACCATTTCTGATCCCCGTGTACAGCTTCCTGCAAGATACATCTCTTTAGAAATTTTGAATAAGAAATACCTCTGCCTCTCATCGAGGACCAGTTGGGATGGACCACTTGTCAGGAATAGCCTTGACAAAACATACTTACCCAAGGATTGACAAACAAAAGGAATAAAAAAAACCAAGCAAAAAGGAATAATGAAAGACACACTGATAAAAAAGGAAACAAGAAACAAAACTAACGACTAAAACACAAAGAAAAAAAACTAACACATACCTACTTAAAACTAAAGATAAATTATATACAAAAGACTAAGAAAAAAAGCTTATGAGTTACTGGTTAATTGATTTTCCTCTCCACCCAGTAGTAATAACGCACTTTGTATAGTTCTAAGGAATGCAAACTCATCTTTGTACTTAGGAAAATAAAATTTAGACAAGTTTTGTTCAAATTCTTGGTACAAATTATACAAAATACAAGTTGTAGAAACTCTCCATGATTATGGTTAATCCATAAACAATTTTTTTCACCCTTAGCATCATATTCAAATTGGAAATTATCAAACTGTAAGGGATAATGGGAAGACACCACCTGATTTAGTGAGTTCCAACCATGGAAGTATGCTTACACAACCTGACTTCTTCTTCTTGAGGTCTTAACTTAGGGTACACCACTCCATCCTCATTTACATGCACACCATAAGAAAACATAGGCATTGGTGATGTATGATACCTATCATTACAACAAAATTCAAAAGGCAAAACATCAAGATTGTGATCCTTTCTATAACCATCATTAGTCCTAAATAATAAATCATCACATTTGAACTCATTAGGACTAACAAATTCAACCATACACATCTTTGAATTGTAAGAATCATTAGTATCATCCTCTCCCTCAAACCTTAAAGAAACATACTCAAAATGGCCCTTACCTTCTAAAGCAATCTCCCAAGCTAGCATGAAGTCATGACAACTTACTTTTGGATGTAGATCAAATGGATGAACTCTACATGAACTGGCTATTGCAAGGTCTAATATATGCATGGAAAACCCATAAATGGACATTTCTTTACTCAAACTTGATACCAGATCAAGCACTTTATCTACCTCATCTGATGATAGAGACAAAGAGTCATCTTGTTTGTCAATTGGTAAGTCCCTCATTCCATGTTGTTGGCCATGTGTGAGTGTTGCAGACCCTAGGAAAACCCCTTTATCATCCTTTTTAACCTCTTGTATCTCCCCCATTTGATTTTCATCATGATTAAAATTCAAACAATAAAGGGCATCACCACTCATGATTTCATGAGAATAGATTTCTTCTTTTTCACTTATCATATAATGTCTATGAATGTGTCTACAATTTCATTCTCTGCATCATTTTGAATTGTGTCACCATCATTATTTTGTATGATGACCACTTTAAATTCCTCATCAAGAAAGCAAATATGTTCCAGAGTCTCATGGGTTTGATCACACTCATCTTCTTCCTTCCTTGATTGATTATCCCAATGATCTGCTATAGGAATTAATATCTCTTCAATAGTCATCTTTCCTTTCAAATAGAAGTCCATCTTCCCAAGGAAAACAAGACAATCCACCTCACAATGTTGGTTTGTGAGGTGTATCCTACATCCTTCCATCCATGCAAAATCTGATACTGACATAGGAATACCGAATTATTGCAATCTTGCAATCTCTCATTTAGTATACTTTTTTCAAGTGGAATATCCGTCCAACATAGATTATGAGTATCCACGTCTTCCTCATGTGAACCTTGATCAATCTCAAAAGAGTCATCATAATTACCTTGTAAAAATGACAACGATTTTGTGCTTGTTGATCCTTTGTGGTAATATTTCTGGGGTAGCATTGAATATGTCTCATCTTCTTGGATTTTTTCATCATTTCTTGATACTTGATGATTGATTTTTGTGAAAAAATCATTGGGTAACTTGAGTTCTTGAGTGTTGTAAACTTTTAGACCCATTTCATCTTCATTTTTTCACCACTTATCATGCTCATATGATTGGCCAACAACCTCTCCATATGCATCCAAGGTTTTATCATGCGCATTTTGAATCCAACTTTGATATTGAAAATGATTGATCTGATTCTTGCTATTGGCTGATTACATCATTTAGATATCAGACAAGTTGTAATTTGTTGAATAAGATGACTGCAGCTGATTTGATGTGTTGAATGGATTGACATAGGGCTGAAATTATTGAAAACATTCAATAAATTTCATATTGAAACTTCCATCTGGACCATTTACACCATTTGTAACATCACATCCACATTGTGCCAGATATAGAGCCTTGTTGAATGCATCATGCAAGGTAGCAATCTCACCAAAAGATCTAATTGTGCTTTCAAATGAGACATCCAAACACAATAAATAATGTTCTTTTAACATCAAATCATGCACCATCCTTTTTTAATCTTGAACCCTTTTATACATGAGAAGAACTCAATGATTAAATTGGGCAATAGACTCTTGAGGTGTCCTTCTCACAGAAGAAAAATAGAATAAAGAGTCGTGCACACTCACATTGAGATCAAATTTAATTAAGAATAAATCCTTTAATTCAACCCATGAGAAAATAGAATTGGATGAAAGTCTCACATACGATTGAAGTGCTACACCTTGAAATGTCTTTACAAATAGATTGTTAACAACATCTTCATGTTCAATTTTAAGAAAAAATATTAGATCCTTGCAAATCCTCACATGGTTTGTAGCATTTTGTCCATTATTGGGGAAGAACAAGGGAATCCTATTGTGTGCATGTGAAGGAATCTCATGGAAACCTTTTGGTTTACACAAAGGACTACCCATTGAAGCTAGATCTCCTCAAGATCCAACCCATTCAAGTGTGCATGTAACCATGAAATATTTTGATTGTCCCTCCTTCTAGTGCCACTTCTGTTGAGAATGATGATGGAGGGTTTTCATGCCACCACCACTTATGATTTTCTAAATTTTTGCAAGAATGAATTTCAATTGGCCCTCCTTCTAGCGCCACTTTTTTTGAGCATTGTTTTTATCCAAGTCAATTTTTAGGATCTCAAGATTCAATTTCCTCTCTTGAAAGAATAACAAAGTTATTCCCAAGGTTCTCCATGGTCATGGTACAACCTACTTGGTAAACTTAGTTGAAGATAAATGTGATTGTCCACAAGGAGGCCTTTGCTGGTACTTTCAAGACGTAAAACTACAAAACAACTTTATTACTTTTTTGTATTTTTTCAATTTATCAATGCATGTAACTTCCTAATGATATAAATTTACGCTTAAAAACTAAAGATGATTCCAATTGCTTCAGATTTATGACAGAGAATTAAAAGAGTTGGGTGATGAGAATAAAGTAAATTCAGCAAGATAGATGAACAACATAAAACTCCAATTTAATTAATTGCAGATCCAAACATAATAAACCCAATTAACTCCTTGAAAGAAATGAATGAGAAAACACACATTCATAAAAATCCCATAGACAACAGAAAATAATCACACAGTGAATGAAGCACCAATTGTATCTCTTTATTATATCAAAGATCCACCCTTATTACATTGTTTTGATAACAATATATAGTGCTTTGATCTACAAACTCTCAACCCCAAAACTAGGGCAGAAACAACTCTAAAATAAAAAAATAAATCTAAAACTAAAGATTATTAAGGTTAAATTGTTTCTAAACTAACTACTAACAAGCTTGCATGGATCCTTGATCCATTTATATTCAATTTCACCCAAAAATAAGGGTAAAACTTGCTCAAAAGATGAGAGAATTGAACTGGAGCTCCATTGTTTCTAACTGGAGTCTTCACTTTAATATTTGAGTCCTTCCTTGGAGTTTTCATATGGTCTTCTCTTTGCATGGGGAAACTGATGGACAACTTCTAGTCACACCAAAGCGAACCCAAGTCCATAGGCAAACTGATCTGAGACTCCTTCTTCATGTAAAAAATCTTCTTCACGCTGGAATGACCTAGAAATTTGGACCCCGACCTTTGCTTCAAAAAATGGAGATCTAAAAATTGGCTAAGTGTAGAATCTTAGGACCCCTGAAGTTTCAAACTTTCGGAGTCCGGAAGGCTGAAAACCTGAACTTGAAAAAATGGTTGTCAGAAAAAAAATCTCCATTTTGCAAAATTTGACTATGTCCAAAAATGAACTTTTTCAGAGTTTCGTGGTTTCAGGGTTTCGTACATCTTCGAAATCCAAAATTTGGGAAATCTCATGACCCCAAAAATACAAAAACATTTCATTTTTTCGCACCCTAAAAATATTCATGTTTTTGCACTCTGAAAACATTTTATGTTTTTGTACTCCAAAAAGATTTCATGTTTTCTCACTCTGAAAACATTTCATTTTTTCGCACACATGAAACATTTCGTATTTTCACACCCTAAAAACATTTCATGTTTTTGCACTCCAAAATTTTTTTGTGTTTTTGCACTCTGAAAACATTTCGTGTTTTCGCACCTTGAAAACATTTTTGGTTTTCACACTTTCAGGGTTTTGGGGATGTTGGTACCTATGAAAGTCTAAAAATTGACTCTCTGAATTTTGAAGCTTTGAACCTTCGAACTTCTGAACTACAAACCCTCAACCTTTGATGACTGAAAAATGGCTAAGTCTTCTAGCAAGATCTTGGGGTGAGCTTTGCAGAATCTCTTTGAAACTTCTTGGACTTCATCAAAATTGAGTAACTTCACAAATTCAGCTTCGCATGTTGCCTCTCCCTAAACATGGAAAGGCATGCTTCAAAATTATGAACTTCTCCAATGCCATTCATGATTCTCTTCATATTTTCCTCGAATTGAAACATCTATTGCAAATCATCTTTTTTTTGTTCACCGCGGTCACAGTTCCTATGAATTGTTGAACAATATTCTTGGTAAAATATAAATTATCTTTGTTCTCATCTTCATATAGCTGCAAGCCCATCCCATCAAAGAATTTCTCTTACTCATCAGTTCATAACATGACACATTGGGATTCTTAGTTCTGCAATCACAAAGGACGCCTCATCAACAATCTTTATTGAAAACATGAAATTAAAAAGAACAGCTAAGTCTATACACAAGGAAATTAAGACTAACTCTAAAAAACACACAAACAGAAAACAAGCCAAAAAAGTGGGAAAACATCAAAAGTTGACTCAACCGACATCCAATTATCGAGAGCATAAGGGCACACAATCTGACTCACTAGATGCCTAATCAAATTGACCAAAAGGCTGAAAGACCCAAAAAAGGGGTCCCCATTAGGCCAAGTGGCCAACATGGGGCATGTGTTGTGGAACCACAACAAGACTGTCCTTGAGGGTTGCATTCACCCTCTTCATCCACTATTTTCTATTCGCCTCATCTATCAAATTTCTAATCCATTTTTAATGTTATACACCTTGCTAGACATTGGGGGAAAACCAACATGATCTTTCTTGAGAATGAGTAATCTCTAAAAAGAAAGAAAAAGTGAAAAATGTCCTTAAAAAAAAAAGATAAAAAATGGAAAAAGGCCTAAAAAATTATCATCTTTGTGAAAACCTAGTAAATAGGCACCTTGATGAATCAAATAAAAAAATAAAAAAAATGGAAAAAATACAAAAAGGTGAAAAAAGAAGAAATAATGCCTTGGTGAAAACCTGGTAAACAGGCTCCCTGATAGCAAAAGTAGAATCTCTGTCAAGTAGGTGAAAACCTAGTAAACATGCACCTCTTGTACTGAATGCTCCATCTATCAATACAGAGTCTTGTAAATCCTTTGCTTCATTTTGTACATAAGATTTCAGTCACTTTTGTTCTTTAGAGAACCCTCTTGGCTTGAAATTTATCCAGAGTCATAGTTTAGGTGCAATCGAATCGGCTTTGTCCCAACAATATGAGTCAAGTCAGTCCTATTTTGTTAGAATTCATTACTAGGGGGAAAGGCCCCCACATTTGAACAAATCAATCAAAGTCAGTAATCTTGTCATTTGTAAAGGACACTTCACTACTGATGCAATAGGTGTTTCTCAACACTTCAATCCAAAAGTATTTCTCAACACTACCTATTTCGATAAATTTGTGTTTCTCAACACACATCAGCTATAGAAACATAAAAAATATTGATAACAATCAACCGCATCGCACTCACAAGCATGATGGTGTTTCTCGACACCTCATACACTTACACATCTAAAAACTTTGAAACTGGCTGAAGTATGTTGAACTTCTCTTTGTGTATTGTCTATTCTTATTGATTTTTGTTAATCTTTTTTTTGTTTGCTACTTGTTGGTGTGGTCTTGATGATCCTACCATGTCAAACAAATTGGGTGTATATGATAAGATCTCCTACATTAAGGTAGAAAAGGCTCACATCCCTCGATCCTATTTACCTGTATGCCAAGGTGATGTCAGAACTATCTCCTTGACTATTATTTTTTTACTTGTTTACTCAAGCTCATACTCATAGTTATCTCAGCTATGAATGCCCCGATACTGGTGTACTCTTGCAACATCAACTAGAAAAAATGTTTAGATCATGTAACATTTGTGGAAACTCCCAAAATGACACAAATCTAGAAAATATTGTCACACACTCAACAACAACAACAAAAAAATTTACCCAAATCTTCAAGATGAAGAAAATTAGAGATAGAGTGAACCATCACACTGCTCCAAAAATTCTAACTAGTGATATGTTACAACATATAGTAGGGGAAGAGGTTATAAAAGAATATATTGGATGGAGTAACCAATAAGATGGAGGACATAATAAAATATATATGGAATAGATTCACACAAATCAAAGGGAACCCTTCTCATCACATTCTAGATAATCTTTGGTTTCTCATTGAAGAGCTTTTATAGGACTTGGGAATATAGAAGTGCACCATCCTAAATTGTAAGCACCTATAATTCGATTCTCAATTAGGCCCCATTTTTGCATTTTTAAGATTTCATGTCTATTATGCTTCATCTAGAAACCTACCTCCTATATTTTTTTCTTCTTTTCTTTCTTCCTGGGTTTTAATTTAAATTTGAGCCTCTTCCAAATTTGCACTGGGGTCTCGTCTCGTAGTTTCATCAAGATATCAAAATTTGTATCAACCTCCTTAAAATTTTGACCTCTGAAATGTTGTGAGAGGTATAAAAGCAACCTATCTCTCTTCATTTGGACAAAAAAGAAAGTTGGAATTCAAGTGCTCTCCTATAATTTTGCATCCAAGCATTCAAGATTAAGTTTTCAAGCTTCCAAGATAGTTTTGAAGGCAATCTTATCCATTGTATCTATCTTCTCTCCCATAATGGAAAAATAGAGAAGTTTTAAAGCAAGCAAGAAGATCCTTTGTCATCTACATGAATTTATCCATCCATTCTTCAACACAAGAGTCTATTAGGCATAACAAAATTGAAGATCTTTGAGGAGTATTTGTGGATATATGTATTTGTGAAAGACATCCTTGATTCTACTTCATATTTCAAGATTCAAAGTCAACATACAACTACATTCAAGAAAGCATTTTCATAGACATCATGATCTCAATATTGGTCTATGAAGGTATATACATTTACAAGGTAGATCTAATATTTACCTTTACATTTACATGCTTTCCTTTCATTCAATTTAATTTATATTTCAAGGTCGACTCCTCAATAGAGGTTTGATCAAGGAAAACCCCTTTCAAACCAACATTTTCTCATTTTTCTATGTATAGGAATTGTAACCACCCTAATTTGGTCTACTCTAAATAGAGACCCTATTTTCCCTTAGTGTGATCATACCCCTAATTATGTCAAGTCAATTATTCGAATATTGGCATAATTCATTAAAATCAATTTAATCTACTAAAATCAAAGTAATTTCATCACTAACTTACATTAATTACCTTGGCCTATTTAAATCAAATCAGGTGATTCAATCTCCACCTCTCTTCACAAATCCATCTCAACCACTCATCTCTCAAATTATTCTATAAAAGGGTTGAATTTTAAGCTCAATTGGCCCCAATTCTTAGAATTTCAATTATACTCTTATGCTACTCTAATTTATAGAATTCTAAATGAACTCTTATGCTATCCATTATAGTTCATAATCTCACATAGATAATTACATAATCTTCATTTGTGCTCTAAAATGAACTTTTCATAACAATTAGCTTCATTTTCGTATTTAATCTTGCATGCCATGCTTGAATATGTCACTGATTTATGCATAATCTAAGGGAAATTATAGTATTAAATTACACTCTTCTAAGATAGGAAGCAATATGTCAATTTTGATGGTTTCCTTATGCTTTTATTTCAATCTTCATAGTTTTAACCTTTAACATAATGACATATTGAAGTGTTGTGTTGCAGCTTGCATGTACAATAATCACACACACATTTTAGGCACCCACCGTGGGGCAAAGACCCAAATTTCTCACCATTTTTGAGCTAATTAACCTCATTTTTGTTCTTTGTTTTCTGGTGCAGAATCACATTTAGGAGCAAAGGATCGCCTTTAGTTGCAAAAGCTCGCATCTAGGAAAGATGCTCACATCCTATAAATCCTGCATCACATCCTGCAAAACCTGAATCATGTTTGGTAAAAGCTTGCATCCTATAATTCCCAAATCACATCTAGGGCCAAGGCTCGCATTTAGGATCCTTAATCACATTTAGCAATTATTGCATCACATCTAGGAAATTCAATCACATTTTGTTAGTCTTCTGGCATGTTTTAATAATTTAACGACTAATCAGCTAACCTTGCATGTTTTTGGATGGAATTGATCATTTAAGGAGCCTAATGAGTTATTGTAAGATGCTATCAAAGACTTCTTTGATCAAGAAAATGGAGTGAAAACTACTAACAAAGTGGTTTTGTAGGTTGCCTCATGTGATCAACCAAACCTTGTTGCAATTCCTAAGAATTTAACACATTTTCTACCATTTCCTAACTTGATTAGAGAAGTATGCTCTTTTCCTTCATGGAAAATCAGAACCTCAAACATCAAGTTATGATTTGAATAGAATTTGGAGGAAATGAACCTTTAAAATTGCTCAAAATTCAATTTCTTTAAATAGGAATTTAATTATCAGATTTAAATTTGATTCTTAGTCCAACTAGAGGATTATGCTCTTTTCCCAAGTTGGAAAAATAGAAACTCAATATGGGATACTAGGTTTTGAGTTCTATAATTTGAGGGAATAAACTTGCATGATGTGCTTCATAGGAGAAAATGGCATGGATAAGAGAGTATTCTCTTCCTCTTTATGAAGAATAAAAAATCTAGAATCCTAAGGCGCCAATCCTCTTTATTGCTTTCAAAACATTAGAGGGCCTGCCGGTTGAGGAAAAAATATCTTGGGATTGACCCAAGTGAGGATAGGTGAACGAAAACCCTTCCATCTCACTATAATCAAAATGATTCTTTGAAGGCCAAAGCCTCAGAAGACGTAATCAGTTTTTTCCTTGGAATTTTGACATCATTCCTTGGAAATGCTTAGATGTGTGTGGAGTAGAGCCACTTGAATCTTTCTTGTGAGACTACACACATTTGAGTACTCATAGAGCTATACTCCTTCATTTTTCCTTGTGCAATTCTATGGGGGATGGTTGTGAATGGATGCCCAAACATAAACAACATTTTGTAGTTGAAACTACCTGGTTTATTTGTGAAAGGTGATAATCTTTGTGCAAGGAAAATAGTAATTGCCCCAAGATACTCGTCATTTCGTGTCCCCACTTGCATTTGGAGTCGGATAATATGACATCATGACTAGAGCTATTGCATGCTTGGTGATGGCCGTATTCTAATTAGCATGTGAGTGTGTACCTGAGTCTATCAACAAAGATTTTCATTCTATTCCTAGAATTTAGGGAATAGGTGTGTGTTTGGTCACCTAACAAACTTGCTTGATGTGTCAAAATTGGAATTGAAAAGATAAATTCCCCAAATAAACAACATTTTGATAATCACTGACATTCATGCTATTCAGAAACACTCTAGAAATCCTCAAAGAGACTATGGAGTCAAACAAATTGTCACGTACTTTGTGACAAAGTGGCAAAAACTAGATAAACCCATCAGAGGCTCACATTTGGTCATTCCTCGCTCGCATTTAGGAAATTGACTCACATACGGGAAACAAGCTCATTTTTGGTCATTCCTGGCTCACATCTGGTAAAGAATCTCGCATTTAGGAAGCACAAAATTTCATTTAGTAAGCATAATCTTGCATTCTACAAATCTAAGCTCACATCTAGTGAGTCACATCTAGGACATAGGATACTTTCACATGTGTCACACTTAGAAGCTCTATGATTTTGGATACCCTTTTTTTCCTTTAGTCTGGTCCTGTTTCTCTTGCTGGTCTGCCTGTCGCTGTTTCTCAATTTAATTGGAAGTCTACCTTGCATGTCCTTTAGGATTCTTGCAATTGATCCTAAATTGTGTTGTCTTTTCACTCAACAAATCTTCTTGATTCCAGCTCACTATCAAGCCATTCTAACCCTCTAACACTGGATTCAATCACTCTAATCAATTACACATACCTTTTCACAACTTGGACACATTTATTTGGACAATTTGGAAATCCTCTTGACACAATTGGAACACTTTTGACAAAGTTGAGACCCAACTTTCATGGTTAACACAAGACGTTAACAATACCTTGCTACCAAGTCAGAGAGACCTCCAAGATTACTTCACTTTCAACAAGTAGAGACATCTCAAAATCCCCTCTTTGATCAAGACTCACCTGAAATGGATGCACCTCATCACGAATGGAGTGCTACTTTTGATGAATATAGCCAAGACCACGATAACAGAGAAAGTCAAGAAGAACGAAATCATGGTCATCCTATTTTTGGTTCTGACAACGATGAGCATGTGTGAGAAGAAGAGTATAAAAAATTCAAACAAACTAGGAGGTTTCAAATAACCTTGGAAAAAATCATTGGAGAAGACAAAGAAAAATACTTCCTACACTTATCTTCTCTTGGAGTCAAAATTCCTAAAGACTATGATGTTGAGAAATTAAAGGAACAAGAAGTACAAACACCTATTTCCATACTCTCAAAAAAATTATACCAAATGCAAACAGAAATTGCAACACTCAAGCAAGAGAAGACTAAAACAAAGAAATACTCTTTGGAGCACATATGTCTATTTCCTTTTGACAAGAGCATAAACATGGTTCCATTCCCACCTAACATGGCACGACCCAAATACAAAAAATACATGGGATAAGCGGATCCACATGACCATGTTAGAGAATTTTGTGCCCTAAGCATAGAATACATGCACAAACCAACTTAATTAATGAGGCTATTTCTGAGAAGTCTAGGAGGAAATGCTATGGAATGGTTCTACAAACTCACACCAAGTGTGCAAACGTTTGAGGAGTTGATTCAAATATTTTTCCAACATTACTCCTACAACACACAACACAACGTTACCATGATGGATCTTTGCAACATAAAACAATGAATGGGTGAATCCTTCACACACTTTTTGCAACGATAAATGAGAATATTTTCAAGGTACTCAAGAGAAATGCCCAAATCTGAAAAGATGGAAATCTTTGTCGATAACTTAGTACCTGAATGAACTATGCTCTACAAATACAAGATTCTCCTAGTTTCGAAAGAATGATCAAGAACTCTATTCGTGCTGAAGATGCTATGGTTCAGAAAGGAGAGATTACACTCCAAAGTGACAATAAATCTAACAACTATAACAACAAACCTAAGTGGTGGAACAAGAAAAAAATGTTGTTAGTGATGGAGTGGTGGAAGCCTCAAATACAAATGGTAAACCAGCTATGATTAACCTCACAAACAACCTACCAGCAAGTAAAGAAGCTAAGGTAACAACCACAATACCAAGAGAAAATACTGATACCAACAAGAGTAAACCATGGACATCTAGACCACAAAGAACATTTAATCCATTGGGAGAACCTCTTGAGACAGTTTTGAAGACTCTCTTGGAAAACAAAGTCCTCACTATACCGAAGTCAAAACCATGGGAACCAAAAGTAAAACCAAGGTGGTGGAATGATAATGCCTATTGTGACTTCCATAAGAAAAAGGACACAAGACTAATGACAGTGTTAAACTCAAACACATTATACAAGATCTCATTGAAGGAGGTGTTAGCATTTTTTTTCGGAGATCTATGAAGACTCAAATCTACAATTCTCTCTAACCCAACAATAGATGAGAAAGGAAAAAAAGGCTAATTAATGAGGATTCAATAATCCTTCTACTTCGAGCTCCATAGACTCAAGTGGGTGTACCTATCTTGAGGCTCATTGCTTCACAATGAATCTTACAGTGGATTAAGGATTCTCATCCTTCTTCTCTTTGAGCTCAGAGCCTCAAGCAGGCTAAACTAATGGATTCACTCTTTCAGTGAATCATGGGATGGATTCCTTCCCATCAAAATAGATCTAACAATCTTGTAATGCCCTAAAAACAAAAAGGTAAATATTGATTAAAATGATTTTACTACAGTTCTGGTATAAGACTAGTGCCTAATCCATTGGGTACAGAGTCAAGTTGAACTGATATTCACAAAGATTCACAACTCAATACATCTAAAAATAGTAAAATTCCATACATACTACTTCTTTCATCACAAATACATGATTATCAGATCCACATATCCTTGTCATTCTCAGAAATTATCCAACAAGATTCACTCCTTTCTTGAAGGAAACTCAAGAATAATATCACAATCTACCTTGTAGATGAAAAACCAAAAATGCCTTACAAGTCTAGTTCATAAGAATTCCAAAAAAAAAAACACAGAGAGACATCAAGTGCTTGCAAAGAGATTTTAGTTGTATTTCATTAATAAAACATTGCTTCAATCATAATGAAAAAAGACTCTAAAACTATAACACTACTCTTAAGCAGAACTTGCATTAATGGAACCTTGAAAATATGGAGAGTTCCTCTCATAAGTTGGGAACCCCCACAGAAGTTGGAACCCTTATTTTGCCAAGAAGAAAAGGATAAATAGAAGGAGAAAGCTCAGAATCATTCTTTGACTGCCACGTGTCTCTTCCGTCCAAAACCTTTTGATTCTACCAAATATCTTCCCTTTGGATCTGAACAAATCTGCTCAGCTTTCAACTAACTTGGAACTTCTTGGAAAATATCTCCCATCTTTAGAGAGCTAAAATATGATTTTCTTCACAAATATCCTCCTTGCTCTGTCTTTGAAAACTCTTCTAAAATTCTCCCGTGAATGCACAAAATAATACTTCCAATGTATTGTGTGAAAATTTAATTTTTCTCTTGCACTTTGAAAATATATTTCAACTGATTTCCCATCTTTAAATACCTGTGCAATTTTAAATTACTCACTATACTTATGTATTTTGTTCAGTGAAATTTGTGCAATTTCAATAGATATTATTTTCCCTAAATTCATTATCCTACACATTAGGCTCATTTATGCACTTTTAATACTTCTCTACACATTATACTATTTCTGCACATTATCTTTTATTTCCATATAATATTTCTGCACATTACCTTTATCTCTGCACAGACTGCCTAGATTTCACCAAAAAAATGCCACTTGTCACGCTCTGATTTGATCTGAGGTCCACCTGGGCACCTACATCATCTTCCCCTGGGCACACCACCTATTGGACTACCAAGTGTCATACAGGCGCAGTGCCTTAAATAATAACTAGCGAGCATCTTTGGAAAACATGCCACTTTTCGCGCTCTAATTTGATCTGAGATCCACCTGGGCACCTACATCATCTTCCCCTAGGCCCACCACCTATTGGACTACCAAGTTTCACATAGGCGCAATGCCTTAAATAATAACTGGCGAGCATCTTTGGTTAACGCCATCGCACCCACTGTCTGATTTTACCTCGGCATCCATGCCATATAACCAACCTATGCTTCGAACCCACCATGTCACCATCTACCTACATGCCCCAGTATCGGCTATGCCAAATGTCACACAGGCATGATGCCTTGATCGTATCCTCCTTGCATCTTCTGGATCTAGGCATCACAGTAGCTGTTGATCTGATATGGGTTCATCGCGTACTGTTGATCTTCTGTGCCTTAGATAGTGAGTGTTTTTCCTTATAAATAAAGTTTATTTCCTTTTTCCCATAAATGTGAGATATGTTTTTTTTAAATCTTTGTTTTGAAATACATAGTGAGTGTTTTTCCTTATAAACACTAGTTATTTCATATTTTTTTTTGAAGATTTTAAAATCTCTCTTGTATTCTGCGCTAAAATTTGCTAGCCAATCATTGGTTGGCATTTTCTAGCCAATCATTGGTTAGCACACGATAGTCCTCCCACTGTGCTTCCCAAAGCCTCTTTGCCTTTTCTTCATAACAAATTGAATTTCCTTTACAATTTAAACATTTTTATTTGTCTTCCCACCAACAATGTGTGATATTGTCCCTAAGGTAGTTTAAATATCTTTGACCCTAAGCGTTAAAAAACCACATACCCCCACTTTGAATAGAATATCATCACACCTGACTAGAGGTGGTAGGCAAGGAGACCCATGCTTTTAATTCCCATCTCAGGCTGCGTGCTGGATATATAAATGTTTGAAACTATTTCCACACTGTGCATGTGGGGTAAATGTGCTAATAGATCTATTTACAATATGATGTCTGCGCGCGATCCAATTCTTTGAAGTATTTTTATTAAAAATAGTTCACATGCTTTATCTATGTTTCCATGCTTTGCATTCTATCCAACGGTTAATGTGCCTTGCTATGCTTTACAGCTGCCAAAGAATTTTCTTGTCCACTTTATCATGCACATACATCTTCCTTCATCATGCACAGGATATTCCTTGCTTATTAGGAAGGCTTGTTGATGTTAAACCTGCCACATGCAATTTGGATTATTTTAGAAGACATTCACTTCACATCTACCTTTGCAGCCTTCCCATTTTCATGTGAAGACTTCTTGGTCATACTACGCGGTGCATACCTACCCATTTGCAGGCCATTTGGATTAATTGTGAGGGGACGAGGAAATTGCACTTATTCTCTTTAGGGAAAACTATCCTTAACCTGTGTGTTGGTCAACAGGTCAATGATGATTTAATAAATTTTATTTTCAAAGGCGCCCATGTCGATTTCCATTCTATCAATTTTATACAAAATTTGTGATACATCTGACAAGCTTGCCTTCAATTTCTTCGCAATGCAAAGATAGATGTCAAAAAGATTTTCTTCTGTGAAATTTCCACATGATGTGTACCACACTTTTGGAGATCAATGATAAGATCCTAATAAACCTTTCATTGAACCTTATTTTCTCAACCGTGAAAGGAGTAGAAAGCATGTTGTTGTTTGATTTTGTTACAATCTTGTGAATAATACTCAAAATCTCCCTCCACTGTGGCAGATATAGGATCGAGACTATACAAAATAGGGATTGAAAGTGAGAGACCGCCTCCAGCCCAACCTCCTCCTCCTCACAACACTAGATGACATCGACATTCATCACACTATCCATTTTGTTCATAACTTTTTTTTCTTTGATCGAGGCATGGAATGCTTTTTAGTTTGTATCTCATTCCCTAATCTATTTTTCTCTTGCTTTATCTCTCCAAAATAACTCCTCTTGCACCAACAATTCTGCAAGTTCTTCTTTGAGTTCCTTTTCTTTGAGATAGTCCTCCCTAAAAATACCTTGATAATTTTAACTATTAGTTCACTCATTTCCAACTTAAACCTTAATTTCTCTATGAATATATTCTTAAAGCTTTCTTTTTTTAGACTCATTTCCACCTTGTGCGGGCATATTGTGTCATACAATACTATCCTTTTCTTTGTGATGGGAAATGTTGCATGAAAACTTGATTTAACAATGAGCTTCTAAAATATTTTACTCTTGATTGGAACACTCTTTTCAATTGCTAAATTCTAGACAAATGAAGTGCACCGAACAAACATCTTACTTGACTTGATCGCCTTATTGATTCTTAGTTGGCCCCCCAATTATAAACAAAAATATAAGTAACAAGAAAAGATGTTCATGGTGTGCTTCTACTTGTGTTGATGGATGCTCAGACCCTGTGCAATCCCTTTCCACCATGGGATGTCAAACACCATTTCAAAGCTCTCAAACTGGTATGAATGAGGTAGATGCCGACAAAGTTTTAACGTCTCTTAATTTACACTTGTCATCAACGTTGATATAAATGCTTCAAATCCCTTTATGCACCATGATTTGATAGTTATTCCTTTCATGTGCCTCCATGCCTGAACCTTTAGGAATTTCCAAAATATCTCGCGTGAAAATAACCTACCAATTGCATTAGCTTGAAAATCTTATAAGCTTTTACTACTCCATTTAGTGTGCAACTTGATAAATGTCCACCTTCATGTTTCTGATTTTATATTTTTCAAGCTAGTGTACAAAGACACCTGCACCATTTTGGGCATGATCTATCTTCAACTCGTTCTGCAGATGCTTGTGCTAACACAACTCTGAAAACATTCCAAAAATGCATCTTGATAAAATACTACACATCATTCTATGGTTCTCCCACCAGACACATTGATTCATCCATATATAGTAAGCATATGTGTGAAAAGGTTTCATCTGAATCGACCCTAGACGTGAGATATTTCTTATCAAACAGAGTCACTTTGAAACATTTTAAGGATACTGACACAAAAATATAACACACTGCCTCTGGATTTGGCTATAAAAGAATACAAAACAATGCCTCGAGACCTTTCTACTGATTCTAGTAGTAAAATTACACATAAGGATTACAAATCCACAAATGGTATCTCAAAACAACCATTTGATACAAAGTTACCATCCTCTAAAAGTGACTACTCAACAAATTCAATTTTGTCAACGCTAGTAATCTGCATAAATTGCTTTTGGATTTGCACTTGCAAACATAGAAAACTATGCCTTGAGGCCTTGTCATTGAACATGGTAGTACATTGATATACAAAGAGCATAAGGAATCAACTCATTTTGTTAGAATGTTAAACCGACACCAAAATGTTAGACTGTAAAGTTATCCCTCTGGAAGACTTTACTGCTGCACCCCATGAAAATTGAATAAATCCTAATTCAATTTGACTCCACAAACCAATCAAATGAAAACCTCATGATCTGAAACCCTGGGTATAGATTCACTTACATACCAAGAAAACAAATTTTAAATTATCTTGTTCAGATCATGAACTACTCAATCAATATGAATCCCCAAAGTCAGCCTCTTACCAACTTTCCGATTTCAAAATCAGTAACAATACATAAACCTTATTTAGAATAAGCTGGGCAAAGTGGCCAGAGGGATTTACCAAGGTCTGAAAATCTTCATGATAACACATTTCCATGACTACCATATAGGGGAATAATTAACTCCTCAATATATTCAACCAGGTGCAAACTGTGGGACCACAAACTAGGGTACTTTGTAACTTCTGCATTTCACACTGAGAATGAGACTTAATTGCAAATAGGATGGCTTTGGAAAACTTGTCATAAAAACTCACAGGGATTTGTAGACGGGCATATAGGTTAAATTTCATGCCTAAAACACCTTGGAACACTCCTTACATCACGGGTATCAGTCTGGCCAAAGATACAAACCATCAAAGTGGGTCACTTGATAAAACTGGGAACATGCACAAGTGCAGAATTGGGTAATGACCTCCAAATGGCTATCTCCAAAACACTTCAAATCTGACTTCTTAGAGCTGAAAACCACTATAATCACTCCATGAAATATGTTGAACACACTCTCCAACTAGTTTCTCATAAAATTCAATAGGTCTCTGTTAGAATAACTGAGTGAGGGGGGGGGGGGGGGGAA
>MU223436.1:1603455-1628545 GCA_018584345.1 Thuja plicata | reverse complement strand
AATGAGGCTCTATTGAGATCTCAGAAATCTACACACAACCTTATCTCCCCATTCTTTTTTCTAACCGGCACAAGGTTGGAGACCCATGAAGTGTGTTTGATGGGGAATATGATGCAACTTTCAATCATCTTATTCAGTTCCTTCTGCATAAGTGGCTCCAGCTTTGGGTTCAAAGGCCTCTTCTTTTGCCTTACTGGTTTAGCATCTGGTTCAAGTTCAATATTGTGTTGAGCAAGTTGGGGATTAAACCCCTTCAAATCAGTATACTCCCATGCAAAAACATCATTAAACTCTTGAAAAAGTTGGATAAACGAATGCTGCTCCTCCGCTGTACATACCTTGCCCAACTTAAGCAACTTTCCTTTGAACACCTCAACTTCTTCATAGTATTCCTGCTAAACCTGCATGCTGGCTTTTGATTTTCTAGTCTCATCATCAGTGTTAAAAATGGATTCAAGGGTGACCAAACCCTTTGGCACTTTGTTATTTTTAAGCTGGATGATTTGGCCATCATATTGATGCTAAAACTTTTCCTGATTGGCATATGAGAATTCAGCCTCCTCTCTTAGGAAGTTGACTATCTGCTGGTCATTCTCAAAGACCTGCCAGTGAGTATTGTTATCAGGTACAGCAGGTCTAACAATGACCTTAACATGCTGATTTGCTTTCTCATTGCTGATTTCCTTTGGAATGTCAAATTCGGCACCAATGGCAGCCAATCTGTCAGCATTTTTATTCTGATTTCTAGGTATAGACACTAAATTAAATGCATCAAATCCTTCTATTAGATCCCATACCTTGTGTTTGTAAGACTTCAGCAACTCATTCTTGGTGAGATTGACACTTCTCACTTGATTAACTATTAATTCGCTGTCACCATAAACCTTTAAACAGCTAATACCTCTTCTCCTTGCCCATTCCAATCCATGAACAAAAGCCTCATACTCAGCAGTATTATTGGAGCAACTAAAACAGAAATGAAAAGCTGAAAAATACCGGTCTTTCTTTGGAGAAACTAGCATGCAACCACCACCAGCTCCAAATTTGTTCCTTGCACCATCAAAATATAGCTCCCAAACTTCCTCACTTTGCTGTGCAAACTGCTTTTCTGCACTTTTTTCTAGATTAGGAATGACTGCATCAGCCTCATGTATTAAATACATACCCAAATCAGCATGACCCGGGTGCTGTTCACAAAGATATTCTGCTTGATTTTGGACACCCCACTCATCTAGGAGTATATTAGGTATTGTATCAGTCTGAGTGTTTCCTTCTTGAAAAACAAGCTGCTCCTCTTGGTCACTTGCCAACAAGTTGGTATTAATAGGATTTGGGGAGTAAGGCTCAACATGATCCTTGGCAATAGGCTCAGATTTTATGGTAACTTTGGTGCCATACCCTGTCCTAAACAGCATATGAGACCAATCTGAAGAAAAATAACCCCCAATCTTGGCTGTAAAATCCCTTGATAAGCATATTGCAAAGTATGGAGGCAACTCTATGACATAAATGTCTTGTGGAATGGAGAAGCTTGGGCAAGCCTGCAGAGTTAAGCTCAGATTCTTAATGACCCCTATGGTATTAACAGCAGTACCATCTAATTGCACAAATCCCTTTTCAAGTGGCTCATATTTGATTCCTAACTTGTCCACAATCTATTTGGGCATTACTGAGCTGCTAGCACCTGAGTCAATCATGCAGTTATGTACTAGGTGGTCTCCTATGATCAAGGATACGTAAAATGGTGGGGGTTTAACTACTGGAACTTGCTGTTATTTCTCCTTTATAATAGTGTTAGTCATTACAATTTTAGCCTCCTCACTTTTGGGCTTACTAAAAAGACTTAAATCAGATAAAGCTGATTGCAGAAGGTCCTTTTGACCTGGAACTCCCGAAAAATCCCACATGGAAATAGACACATTTGCCTTCTTCATATGATCCAAAATATTAAAATAAGTCATACCAACCTTAGATTGGGCCTTTGTAGTAGCAACGTCAATGTTAGCACCAGCTGGTTGGATTGGAATCATAGGCTGTTCCTTAGGCTGTTCCCTACTAGCTAAAGCTGAACCTTTTGGAAAAATCTGCACACTCTCAGCATTAGATGAACTCGCAGCTTGCTGACCAGTTTCTATTGCTCTCTTTTTGCTCCTTGTGTTATCTGAAACAGTAAGAACCTGAGTTGTGCCACAAAAATCATCATTCTTCCAATTCATTAGGGTTGTCTCTGGTGGTCTGCCTTCATCATTGTGTAAAGTGGCTCCATCAGGACCTTCATCCTGTGAATTTGGAATACCTTGAACCATTAAGGCCTGATTTATGACCCCATTCGTGCAAGTACTTTGATTATGCTGCTGGTTACATGGAAAACACCACTCATAATCCTGAACTAGATTGTTCTGAGTGGGTTCAAGCTCTTTTGAGGTGCTAGCAACATTGGGGTTGTAAGGTTGATAAGGCCTCGTATTAAGATTAGGTCTTTGGCCTTGGTTATTGGGTTGATAAGGAAGCCTATTGCCCTGGTTTTGCTGATACTGGGATTGATAAGAGGGCTGGTAAGGCCTATATCCTTGACTTTGCTACTTTTTCATATTTACAATTTCATTGCCAAAATTCTGCAAAATACCCTTAATCTCTTGTAAATCCACAGATTGAGCTGAGGGGGCATTGCCTTGAGAATTGGGTTGTGTACTGGGTGCTGGTAATGCTGGTGCTGCTAGAATGACAACTAAGGGGGGTGCTTGCAAAGGTATCATTGACTGAACTATAGGTTCTATCGGAAAGATTGGCATAGGTGGCCTTGGGGTGATCTTTCCAGCCTGTATAAGGCTGTTTTCTACTCTAATGGCCATATCATAAGCACCTGGGAGTGTAACCCCTCCCATTGATTGTATCATAACTGCTATATCACTATTAAAAGCCCTCAAATAATATAGGAAAGCATGATCAGTAGAGGGTCTTACATTTTGAGGGATCCTTTCCCATGTCCTTTGGAAACAAAAATTGAAATCTGTTACTTGCTCATGAGGGGCCCTTTTGATAGTTGACAGTTGCTCTACCAAGGATAGATGATCAGATTTGTCTTCGAAGAACTTGCAAAGTTCAATACCGAGTTGGTCCCAATCAGCAATAGAACCCACCGGTAGCCTTCTAAACCACTGCAAAGCCTTTCCTTTGAAAGATGTGGCTAACAACCTGACACCAACATTATCCTCTGTAACATGATAGAGGGCACAAAGATTGGCTACGTATTTTATGTGTTCAACTGGGGTGGTTTGATCTTCGCCACTAAAATATGGTAGACTTTTTAATGCAGCAACAGGAATAACATCGTGTTGAGCAAGATTCAACGGGATGCCTTGATTGAATGAAACAAAAGGCTAGTTCCGTTGTAATGCCATTGGGATCTACAAAACTTGACTTCTTGGGGCAGTAAAAACTGGAACGACGGTGTGCACTCTTGCTGCAGGAGGTGTAGACTTAGCTCTTCTTGTATCAACCAATGTCTCTTTTATATTTTTTGCTTCTCTCCCTCTTCTTCTGGGTGGAGACAGCTGCAAATAGTCAAAAGATGAAGAGCTACTCCTTGTTTGCACTCTTCTCATATGCTGTAGTCTACTGGCTCTTCTATTCCAAAGCTCAGAGTCACCAAGTGTGTAATTTTAAAACCTCTTTAAGGCTGAAAGTACTACTATACACACTAACAACAGCAAATATATTGCAAAAGATGACTGATAAAAATTAGTCACTGGTCCCACCGGGCGTGCCAAAAACTATTGTCTACCAAAATTGCACCCTGTTAAGTTAGCAGTAACTTAACCTTTTGGAGAAACATGGAAACATTCCAAGGTTGTGGGTAACCTATGGCTGGAATGAATCTCTGGGTCCTAGGCCGGCTTCCTATCTAGTAAATCACTCTACTACCTAAAACTGATCCTTTGATAGAGAAAAGGGACAGAAGGAGAATAGAAAATAAAAAAACTATATTTTAAATGGTGATGCACCAGAAGATATCTAAGAAATGCACAAATAACCTGACACACAATGAACTAGTTACTCAAGCTTTCTTACACAACCCCACTAAATCATACTATCTGCATAATCAATTTATAAGAAGGCCAATAATGATAATCCCTTCAAAGGAGAAAGATTTCTCACAATTTGGGGAATATCTGACTTAAGCACAACTTAAAACCTGCAAATAAGCATGAAGTTCTGCATAAAGGCACCGATATGTGATACAAATTAAGGACAAAGAACATCATAAAATTCTATACCAATCACTAAGTACACAATAACAGAATAATAAGGGAAGGCATAAGCTATCTTTCACAGTCAAAGGTGTTACAAATCTATATATTTCTCTGAAATGGGTTACAAAATCTCTTTGCTTCTGTCAAGAACTCATAAAAAAGTTACCAAACAGCAAGCCAAAGGGAAGAAGAAATTTTTTACAATGAGTCTTCAACTCATATTTATGCATTTTTCAAGCCAACTGCATTCTAAAAGCAATAACTTTTGGATCAGATTTGGCCTGTCTAGCCACTGTTTAGCCCTTCAAGTCATCCCAAAAATATCAACATAAATGCCCCTCCACAGAAGTAGTCTTATCCCTCTAGAAGAATTACAAAAGTCTCTGAATTGCAATAACTTTTCTGCAGCCCCAAAATGCATCCTCTGACCTTTCAAAACTGATCCTCATCTGTAAAATATCTGATTTCCAGCTTCTAAGAAAATATCTAATCTTTCTGCAAACCTAACAACCTGGGCTCTGAAACTGAAAACATGGTGAAGGCAAATGAATACACCATCAATTCCTTACTACTCTAATAGTTCATTTTCTCTGTCTACATTGCTGCTACATTTTTTGCACAGTGATCAAAATAAAAAGCCTGTGATTGGTCGCCGAACAATTCATATTGTCACATCAGAAAACTGCCGCCACCTTTTTTATTTAAATTTCAGGATCAGGCGACTGCGCGACTGCATTAAGTCTCTTTGTCGCGGGCCTCCATCACTAACCATGGTTTCTTCTCAAGACTTGGCGACAACATGCTCTCCTACCCTTTGCTGACCTGAGTCACAATCTGGCAATCATGCGACATGACTGAAATCAAAGTCGCGCACAGTTACCATTAACTCATCATTCATTCCCAGACCTTGCGACTAACTGTCTTGCTTAGCCATCACGGTGATCTCCTTGTCGCTAAATGTTTAAGCTCTGTTTCCAGACTACGTGACAATGCCTAGTCACCAAGTCAGGAGATATAAGTTCTAAGCATTTAACTTTACCGTAACAGGTCTTATGTGCACCTTTTCTACTTCAGACGACTTCGCGACAAACCTTAATTGCTAAGTCGGGAGGACTTCTTCCTTAGGGAACTTTTCTTCCTAGAGTTCACGACCACCATTGGATCTTCTGATCTTTTCATCTGATGGTTGGCACTTAATCGCTAGACATTTGAACATACCTTTAAGTCTTTCCCAGACCTCGCGACTGAAATGAAAGCGCCCTTAGTCTTGTTGTCGCTGAATGCTCTTTTTCCTTCTAGTGACCACCCGACAATCTTTTAATATCCATCCACTTTTTAACACATGTCGCACAGTCATTGGTCCATTCATTTTGTACTGGAGAACTGAGTCATCATCCTATCCTAGTGACATCCCGACTACACTTTACTGCAAACCACAGACGGTCAGTCGCAAAGTTTGGGTTAAAATCTCTTAACCGCCATTCCATTTCGAGACTACGCGACTGAAGGCCTAACTTAATTGTTACCTTTGACTTGATCAGGCGATAATGTGACATGAAGTAGTCGTGAAGTCTGAGAACATTTTGCTAACTGTCAAGAACCTGTCGTGATCACCCGACTGAGCAGTAGGTCCCATCTTCATAAAGCCTTATGACATAACTGTCTCGTGACTTCCCGACTAAGAAGAAATCGCTAAGTCTCAGAACACTGATGGAATATTCTGATTCATTACGAGACCACGCAACATAAGGGAAACACAAAGTCGGGGAGACATATGCAATATTCGCTCGGGGTAACACAACGAGGTGACTAAGATTAAAACACATGCCTTAAGTGAAAGGAAAAAGTAACACCAAAAAAGAACGCCAAGGCTTAGGGTTTGAACTCATCATTTAACACTGGGAGACTAAGGGTTTTCAGGGTTTCTTTGCAAATTTGAGCAAGGTTTTAGGCTTGAAAACTTGAAAACATGACATTGTTGGCATACTGAACAGAGGTAAGATGAATTGGACCTGCCAGAACTGAGAAATTACCTTTATTCAAAACATAACAAATCCACCTGATTGAGCTAGGAAATAAAATGGATAACAGTACTATGTTTAATGTGTAGACAACAATACTAACAACTTCCCTCTATAAATTTTGAGTGATTCTCTTCTCAATCATGAATGTTCTTGCACAGTCAATAATTGATTTGTTTCTCCTCTCAACAATTCCATTTTGCTGTGGTGTTCTTGGTGCAGAAACTTGTCTTTTAATTCCATGCTCATTGCAATAGTTAGTGAATTCATCTAAAGTAAATTCCCCTCCTCTATCTGACCTTAAGAATTTCAATTTATTTTCACTTTGTTTTTCTACCATAGCCTTATACCATTTAAACATCTTGAATGCTTTTGATTTATCTTTTAAGAACATAACTGTCATCATTCTAGAATAATCATCAACAAAGAGAATAAAATACCTATCTCCATAGTAGCTCTTTGTCCTCATGGGTCCACATAGATCAATATGGACTAATTCTAGAATTGCAGTAGATGTATGGGTTTTACTCTTGAAACTAGACTTTGTCATCTTACCTTTTTGATAATTCTTGCACATGATAAGCTCGGGCTTAGTCATGCTCGGTAAGCCTCTGACATTCCTTTTGTTTCTTATCTTTATTATGTTGTCAAAATTCACACGACACAATGTTTTGTGCCACAACCATATGTCTTCGTTTCTAGCCATCAAACAAGTGGTGTTAATGTCATCAAGATAGAAAAGGTTACATTTTGTCTGCTCACCGGTTCCAATCAACCTTCTTGATTCATTGAAGACCTTTAGCTTATTATTTTCAAATGCCACTCGGTGACCTATATTATTTAGCTATTAAACACTTAACAAATTATAATTCAGTCCTTTTACCCAGTAAGCATTTTTACATTTTATCAGGTTATTCAACATTATAGTTCCTTTACCTTCAACTGGACAAGGTGTATCATTTCCCATTCTTACTGAACCACTATTATAGTATTCAAAAGTCTCAAATTTTTGTTTATCACTGGTCATATGGTGAGTGCAGCCACTATCTATGATCTAGATATCATTCTTACTCACTTTAGATATGAGTGCAGTTTCTACATACCTTTCTCCTTCTTCATCTGAATCATCCTTCATGGCTACAAATACCATCTCAATATATTCTTGTGATTAGGTGTTAGTGTCATCAGTTTTGTTCTCAGCTAGGTAAAAATATTTTTTTCCTTTGTCCTTGTAGTCTCGGGTATCTCTTTTGTCAAATTGTCAGTTGCTCCGGTAATCTTTGTTGTCACCTCTATCAAACTTCTTCTCATATGATCTGTCATTAATTCTTTCATCATTTCTTCTGTTTGGACATCTTGTAGCAAAGTGTCCAACCTCTTTACAATTGAAACATACAAGTGGTAATTTACCTTTGTATCTACCTTTGCCTCTCTGCAATCTTCTTGCCATTAGTGCTTCAATCTCATCAAGTCGTTGATCCTCATTGTCACTTTCACTATCATTTCTAATAGCATGTCTATGACTTGAATTACTTATCTTTAAAGAAGATTTGAATGCAGATTATATAGATGGTAAGCCACTATTATCAAAGTTATTCATCTCAAATGAAATCAGTCTACCAATAAGACTATCTAGAGTAACTGTATTGTTTGCAGCTGTTCTCATTTCTTGAATAACAGAAACTCTAATAGCATATACAAGCAGCAAGGTTCTTAAGATTTTACTTACCACTATCTCCTCTTCAAGTACACCTCCAAATCCTTGGATAACATTGACTACCTATTTGATTCTATAGCTATACTGAGTGATATTTTCTCCTTCTTTCATCCTTAGGTCATCAAACCTCCCTCTTAGGCTTTCTGCCTTAGCTCTTAGTACATTAGCATCTTCTCCATGTACCAACTTCAACTTATCCCAAATTTTCTTTCCATAGGTGTAGGTTTTGACATCTTCAAAATCAACATCAGAGAGTGATGAGGCAAGTTCTATCATCATGCAATTATGCTCATGTTTTTATCTTAATTTCCCAAGAGTATGAGGTCCTGTAGGCAACACATATTCAGTATCAAGGTATCAAGTAACATCATTTCCAATACCTGATAGGTGGAGTCTTATTCTTCTTTTCCATGATGCAAATTTGTCTTTATTTATCTTGGGCACATCTCATCTATTCATCTTCTGATCTTTTTCTTGAGTTGTTAAACTCCCTTTCTAAGCACACAAGCTTTGATATCAATTGCTAGTAATAATTGACAATGGGAGGGGGGGGTGAATCAGTGGCCTCAAAAATATTCCAATTAATCAACCCAAAAACTTAGTACCACAATATTAAGCCTCTAGTTATCTTCAGTCCTACAAGATGAATGCCTTCAAATATAATTATCAAATTACTACTACTCAAAATTCTTTGTTAAACCTTATTCTTTATGTTTACTGAATAACAGTCTTTTAATTTACTGAAAAATAGTAAATTACTTAGAGTATACTGATCAATCCAGATTAGCTATGTGTAATGAAAAAAACTAAAGTAATGACTCATAAACACATTGACACATGGATTTTAATGTGGAAACCCTGTTAAGGGAGAAACCACTTGGGACCGGTAACCCAAAATTTTCACTCTTCTGTGAGCTCAGTGAAGAGCCAGCCCTTGTTAGAGGTTAAAAACACACTATTAGGTGTGACCTTGTTAGAGGATTTAACAGATAAGTTTGTCACTTGATATCAGGAATTCTTATGCTACCTTCCTTGGCCAAACTCTTCTTGTTTGTCAAATGGTATCTGGCATCTCATGCTATCTTCACGATCAAACTTTTTGATACTCCTTGGGATGTATCCCAATATAGAAAGGATCTTTAAATCCTGCTCGGTTAAGAGACTTTCTGAATCAATGGTTACACTAAAATAGTATGATCTATTCACATATACAACATGTACTTGTAGATTTTCAGATCTATTGTAAGCTCATAAAATCAATCTGATCAATATATCCTTTTAATACCTTTGCTCCACTTTAGTTCTGCTCGGTGATGCTATGCTCTGTTGCTTGGTGTCCGCAGAAAAATTTAGCTCTTTCCTCAGCTTGATTGATCAGGACTGTATGAAGTTTCTCTTCATCATTTTCTCTTTAGCTTCCTCTTTTAATTTCAATCCCCTTAAGTAAAAATGAGTTAATTTGTCTATTTATAGACATAATATCACCATTTCTAGGTTCTTGATTTTCTTGATCTTGGCGTGATCCACAATCTTAGCCAATCTGATTTAAAGCAAAAACTCCTATTTTATCTCGCAGAGATCTTCTTGCCAACTGGACAAAACAACTTTAAATCCTTTTACTTATCTATGGCTTTATTTTGTCAATGAAAACAATCATAACTATCAGTTAAGTCTTTATTTAGCTCTACCAGCTAGATATTTTGTCATTTCTGAACTCAAGTTAATTTTGGTGTTTTGACTCTTTGATAGCTTCGATCAACACTCGAGTTCTCCTCGGGCTTCTCCATTAGGGTTGTCTGTCTGTCAGGGTTGTCTGTTCTTTAGGCTTGTCTGTCTGTCAGTTTACACTATGATTTTGGCCATTGGGTATGCTTGTGATTCTGCTCGTCATTGTTCTTGCTCGGGCATCACCATGACTTGACTTTCGGTGATCTCGATCTATCGGGTTCCTCTAGCCATCAGTGTTTGAAGTCATATAGTGAATTCTTGTATTTTATGAATTACTAAAAGCATAATCTTTATCTCTCTAATTTTATAATGTCTTTGACACTTTGATTATTATCGATTATATTATATCAAGTTGACATCAATGACAATACAATCCATTAACTGATTTAATGTCTTGCATTATCTTTCTGCATTTCGATGATGAACTTAACATCTTCAAACATTAAATCAAGTATATATCATCACTGATCAGAGTTCACTGTTAAACCTTATTCTTAAGCTTTACCGAATAACAGTCTAGTATTTACCGAAATACACTAAATAACTTAGTGTTTACAGATCAATCCTATTTTAGTAATGTGTAAAGGAAAATAGTAAAGTAATGAATCATAAACACATTTGACACATGATTTTTTAACGTGGAAACCCTGTTAAGGGAAAAACCACTTGGGACCAATAACCCAAAATTTTCACTCTTCTGAAGTGAGCTCTGTGAAGAGCCAACCCTGTTAAAGGATACTAACATGCTATTAAGTGCAACCTTGTTAGAGGATTTATCATTAATAGTTTATCACTTGATATCTAGAATTTCACTATGTTATCTTCATGATAAAAATTTTAATACTCTCTGGGATGTATCTCAATATATAAAGGATTGTTAAGTCCTGCTCGGTTAAGAGAATTTCTGATCCAATGGCTAAACTAAAATAGTATATGATCTATTTATAAATACAACTTAGACTTTTAGATGTTCAGATCTATTATAAGCTCATAATACCTTTCTGATCGATTTTTCCCTTTAATACTTTTGCTCCACTTCTTTATGCTTGGTGATGATGTGCTTCTCTGTTGCTAAGTGTTTGCAGAAATATTAGCTTTGTTCTTTAGCTTGTTTGATCAGGACTGTATGAAGTCTTTCTTCACCAATATTCTCTTCAGCATCTTCTTCTCGATTCACTCCCTAATTCATAATGAACTAGCTTGTCTCTCTTATAGACATAATTTCACTATTTCTAGGTCTTTGTCTTTCTTGTTCTTGATGTGATCCAAAAATCTTTCCATTTTTTCTTGAAAGCTTACTTCAGTTTTACCCTGAAGATTTCTCTTTGACAACTAGAATAAAACAACTTTAAAACTCTATCTTATCTCTGGTTTTTAACTATTTGATGAAAACAATGTGATTAACCATTTAAATCCATATTTAGCTCCTACCAGCTAAGTCTTTTGTCATTTCTAAACTTCAGTTCTTTTCGGTGTTTAACTCCTTGTTAGCTCGGTCTTGACTTCACTTGTCCTTGGGCATCTCTGTCCGTTAGGGTTGTCTATCCGTTGGGTAACACTTTGGTTCTGATCTCAGTAATTCTTGATCAGGTATCTTTCTTGGGTATCACCGTGACTCTTCTTTCGGGGTTCTCTATCTGTCGGGGTGCACTGTCCATCGATGTTTGTTGTCACTTAGTGCATACTGTAATTTTATACATTACTAATAGCATAACCTTTATCTCTTTGGTTCTTTGAATTTTAATCAAATTAGATCAAGTTGACATCAATGATAGTACAATACATTAACTTCTTTAATGTCTTGCATTAACTTTTTGCAGCTCGGTGATCATCAACTTATCATCTTCAAACATTCAATCAGTTATGGTTCATCAATCTCTCCCTTTGGCATTTATGGCAACATAATACATTATTACTAATATAATATGAAATATATCAGTTGTAGTTCATCAATCTACTAAACGTTTTTTTCTATAACCAATACAAATATCTGGCTCTCGGTAAGCTCTTCTAGTTTAGATTTTATTCTTGCAGAGTACTATCTTCAATATTTATTCTCGCTTCACTAGATAGATGTAGGAACTTTTTATTCTATCTCTTCCTTTGTTGTAGAGTCTCTTCTTTGATGTTTTCTCTTCCTTTGGTTGTTCCTCTCCTTGATCATGTCTTTTTCTTTTGAGTCATCTCTCCCTTAGGATAACTTTTCTCCCTTTGGATTATTATGATGGATATATCATATGGATATAATCTCTCTCAAGTAATCTCAAGTCATCTCCCCCTTTGACAGAAATGCCAAATGCTTTTCTCTTTTTGTTTTAATATACTGCTTGAATTTCCCTATCCATCAGCAATACAGTGACTCTAGTGTTCGATGTAGATAAGTACCCTTCGGTGTACTAATGTATCTTTGCAGTCCATCTTTTTGCTTGCATCAACATGAATGATCTTCTGATTATGTGTAGACTGATGCAGTCTCCTAGTCAGCTTAGTGACCAATAGACAAGGGTTGGACCCCTAGTCTTTTTCTCAGGTACTCAAATGTATCTTTAGGCAATGGATTTGTGAATATGTCTGCTAATTTTTCTTTAGATTGAACATATTCGAGTATCACCTCTTTCTCTTGCACTTGTTCTCTTAAGTAATGATACTTGATAGAAATATGCTTTGTCTTAACATGCATAACTAGTTTCTTTGATATGTTTATTGCACTGGTATTATCACAATAAATAATCACTGGCTCAAGAATTTTCATATTCATACCTTCCAATAATTGCTTGATCCATGAAATTTTAGAGCAATTTTCATCAACAACCACATATTCTTCTTTTGCAGTAGATTGTAAGATGCATCCTTTCTTCTTACTTATCCATGTGACAAGTCTGTCACCCATAAAGAATGCACCTCTTGTTGTGCTGTTTGTGTCATCTAAGTTTCCAGCCCAATCAACACTTGTATAGACTTGAAGCTCAAATTTGTCTTCTCTTTTATACCATAAGCCATAGTCTTTGGTATTCTTTAGATATCTCAGAATTCTCTTGACAACATTCATGTGTGATTCCTTGGGATTAGCAGAGAATCTAGCAACTATTCCAACTACATGTGCTATATCTGGTCTAGTATGAACAACATACAATACTTTTCCAATCATTGATCTATACAGGGTTTGATTTACCTTGTTTGAATTATCTTCCTTTGTCAGCTTACATCCGATTTCCATAGGTGTTCCAACTGGCTTGGAATCTTCCATCTTGAATATCTTTAGCACTTCCTTGATGTATTTGGATTGTTTGATATATATGCCTGTATCTTGTTGAAGAATCTGTAGACCAAGAAAGAATTTAATCTCTGCAAACATTGACATCTCAAACTCTTTTCTCATTTAATTAGCAAAAGATTTACATAATATATAATTACCCCCAAATATGATATCATCAATAAATATTTCAGCAATCAGAATATTATCATTAGAATCTTCTTTCAAATACATATTACTTTTTCACTTGTTCTTCTTGTGCATACCCCTTGCATAGTAATCTTGCTTTGTTCCTTGTGACTTCTCCATTCTCATTCAGCTTGTTTCTGAATATCCATTTGGTACCAATGACATTTTTATCATCCAGTCTAGGTACTAATGCCCATGTTCAGTTCTTCTCAATTTGTTCTATCTCTTCATTCATAGCACTAACCCATTCTTCATTTTCAAGTGCAGTATTAACAAATTTAGGCTCAAAATCACAAATTAAACATCTAGTGTTTAGTGACTTACTTCTCACTCTCATTCCAGCCTTCTTGTCTCCTATGATCTCGTTCTATGGATGGTGTCTTCTAACATACTTGGCAAGTATTGGTTCAACTCTCTTTTCATCATTATGATCATCATCTTGACCTTCATTCTAATCTCCATAGCTCGGGACATCATTTTGAGCAATTTCCCAATTTTTGGTGTTTGCATCCTGATGCTCGGGTGTATTGTTATGTTACTCATGAGCGATACACTGTTGCTCGGGCAAAGTGTTAGGTTCTTCATTTTCAAAAACCTATTGTAGTCTTCTAGTTCTTTTCTTATTTCATCATCATTTTTCTCTGCAAATTCATCTATTCTGACATTTGCACTTTCAATTATCTTGTTAGAGGACTATTTAAGACATTTATAAGCCTTGCTTTTGGTAGAATACCCTAGAAAGATTCCTTCTTCACTTTTGGAGTCAAGTTTTCCATTTCTATCATCTTTAAAAATATAACATTGACTTCTAAAATTTTTGAAGTAACTTGCATTGGGTGTGTATCCATACCATAGCTCATAAGGTGTCTTTTTGGTGTCTTTCTTCAATTGAACTCTGTTCAATGTGTAGACAACAATACTAACAGCTTCCCTCCATAAAGTTTGTGTGATGCCCTTTTCAATCATCAGTGTTCTTGCATAATCAACAATGGATATGTTCCTTCTTTCAACAATCCCATTTTGATGTGGTGTTCTTGGTGCAAAAACCTATCTTTTAATTCCATGCTCATTACAAAAGTTAGTGAATTCATTAGAAATAAATTCTCCTCCTCTATTTGATCTTAATAATTTCAGTTCCTTACCACTTTTTTTTTCTACAATAGCTTTATACCATTTAAACATCTTGAATGCTTCAAATTTCTCTTTTAAGAACATAACTATCATCATTCTAGAATAATAATCTACAAATATAATGAATTATCTATCACCATAGTATCTCTTAGTTTTCATGGGTCCACATAGATTAGTATGGACTAATTCTAGAATAGCATTAGATGTATGGGTTTTTCTCTTGAAACTAGACTTTGTTATTTTACCTTTTTGACAATTCTTACACATGATATGGTCAGGCTTTGACATGCTTGGTAAGCCTCTTACTTTCCTTTTATTTCTTATCTTAATCATGTTGTCAAAATTCACATGAAATATCCTTTTATTCCATAGCCATATGTCTTTGTTTCTAGCCAATAAACAAGTGATTTTAATATTATCAAGATAGAATAGGTTACCTTTTGTCTATTCACCAGTTTTAATCAACCTTCCTGATTCATTAAAGATCTTTTCCTTTTTTTTCTCAAATGCAACTTGGTGAACTGTTTTATTCAGCTGCGAAACACTCAATAGATTATAGTTAAGTCCTTTTACCTAGTATGCATTTTTGCATCTGATCAGATTATTTAACATCATGGTTCCTTTACCTTCAACAGGACAAGGTCAGTCATTACCCATTCTTACTGATCCACCATTATAATACTCAAAAGTTTCAAAATTTTCTTTATCTCCAGTCATGTGGTGAGTGCAGCTACTATTTATAATCCAAACATTATTCTTACTAACCTTAGATATGAGTGCAGTCTCAACATACCTCTCCTCTTTGTCTGAATCATCCTTCAGGGAAACAAATACCATCTCAATATATTCATCAGATTCAGTGTCAGTATCTCTAGCTCTATTCTCAGATAGGTAACACGCTTTCTTCCCTTTGTCCTTGTAGTCTTGGGTATCTCTTCTGTCAGATTGTCGGTTGCTTCAATAATCTCTGTTATCACCTCCTTCAAACTTCTTTTCATATGATCTGTCAGTGTTTCTGTCTGGCGCTTTTCTTTTGTTAGGACATCTAGCAGAAAATAATTCAATCTCTTTACAATTAAAGCATACAAGTGGTAATTTACCTTTGTATCTACCTTTGCCTCTCTACAATATTCTAGCCATTAGTGCTTCAATCTCATCAAGTCCTTGGTCATCACTGTCACTTTCACTATCATTCCTCATAGTGTGTTTATGACTTGACTTACTTATTTTTAGAGAAGATTTGAATGCAAACTCAATAGATGGTAAGACACTATTGTTAAAGTTACTCATTGCAAATGAAATAAGTCTACGAATCAGACTATCTAGAGTAACATTATTATTTTTTAATGCTCTCATTTCGTGTATAGTAGATGCTCTAATAGCATATACATGCAGCAAGGTTCTTAGGATTTTATTTACCACTGTTTCTTCTTCAAGTACACCTCCAACTCCTTGGATATAATTAACTACCTCTTTGACTCTGCAACTATACTGAGTGATATTTTCCCCTTATGTCATCCTTAGGTCATCAAACCTTCCTCTTAGGATTTCTGCCTTAGCTCTTAGTACATTTGCATCTCCTCCATGTACTAACTTCAATTTATCCCACATTTTCTTTACAGAGGTGCATGTTTTGATATCTTCAAATTCAGGATCAGAGAGTGAGGAAGCAAGTTCTATCATCATAGAATTGTTCTCATGCTTTTCTCTCAATTGATCAAGTGTGTGAGGTCTTGTAGGAAACACATATTTAGTATCCAAGTATTCTGTAACATCATTTCCAATACCTTATAGGTGGAGTCTTATCCTGCATTTCTATGATGCAAAGTTGTCTTTGTTCAACTTAGGCACATCCTGTTTGCTCATCTTGTGATCTTTAGCTTAGGTCTTGAAACCTTCCTTCTAAGAACACAAGCTCTGATACCAATTGTTAGAATAACTGGGGGGTGGGGGGTGAATTAGTGGCCTCAAAAATAATCCAATAAATCAACTCAGAAACTTAGTACCACAATTATAAGCCTCTAGTTATCTTCAGTGATACAAGATGTATGGCCTTAAATAATATTATCAAATAACTAGTGCTCGGAGTTCACTGTTAAACCTTATTTTTAAGCTTTACCAAATAGGAGTCTAGTATTTACCAAAATACAATAAATAACTTAGTGTTTAACAATCAATCTTGTTTTAGTAATGTGTAAAGAAAAACAATAAAGTAATGAATCATAAACACATTTGACGAATGGATATTTAATGTGGAAACCCTGTTAAGGGAAAAACTACTTGGGACTAGTCACCCAAAATTTTTACTCTTCTGAAGTGAGCTCAGTGAAGAGCCAACCCTGTTAAAGGTTACTAACACACTGTTAACTGTAACCTTCTTAGAGGATTTATCACTATCAATTTATCACTTAATATCTGGCATTTCACTATGGTATCTTCATGATAAACCTTTTGATACTCCTTGGGATGCATCTCAATATATAAAGGATTATTAAGTCCTGATCAATAAAGAGACTTTATGATCCAACAGTTAAACTAAAACAATATATGATCTATTCATAAATACAACTTAGACTTGCAGATGTTAAGATCTATTGTAATCTCATAATACCTTTTTGATCAATGTTTCCCTAATACCTTTTCTCCACTTCTTTCTGCTCGGTGATGTTGTGCTTCTCTGTTGCTCAATGTCCACAGAAATATTAGCTCTATTCTTTAGCTTGTTTGATCACGACTGTATGAAGTATTTCTTCACTAGTATTCTCTTCAGTATCTTCCTCTCTATTCAATCCCTAATTAATAATGAATTATCTTGTCTCTCTTATAGACATAATTTCACCATTTCTAGGTCTTTGTCTTTCTTGTTGTTGACATGATTCAAAAATCTTGCCATTCTTTCTTTAAAGCTTACTTCAGTTTTATCCTGCAATTTTCTCTTTGACAAATGGAATAAAACAACTTTAAAACTCTAGCTTATCTCTGAATTTTGACTTGCTGATGAAAACAATGTGATCAACCAGCTAACTCCATATTTAGCTCCTTCCAGCTAAGTCTTTTTTCATTTCTAAACTTCAGTTCTTTTCAATGTTTAACTCCTTGTTAGCTCGGTCTTGACTTTAGTTATCCTCAAGGATTTCTATTTGTCGGGGTTGTCTGTCCGTCGGGGTTGTCTATCTATCGAGGTTTTCTGTTCGTTGGGTAACACTGTGGTTCTACTATTGATAATGCTTGATTGGGTATCTTTCTCAGGTATAACTGTGACTCTTCTTTTGCGGTTCTCTATCTGTCGGGGTGCACTATGTGTCAGTGTTTGTTTTCACTTAGTGCATACTGAAATTTTATGCATTACTTATAGCATAACCTTTATCTCTTTGGTTCTTTGAAGTTTAAACATATTATATCAAGTTGACATCAATGAAAATATAATAAATTAACTGATTTAATGTCTTGCATTAACTTTCTGTAGGTCGGTGATCATCAACTTAACATCTTCAAACATTCAATCAGTTATGGTTCATCAGTCTCTTTTTAAATGTGTAAGATATGAAATAGGGAGTTTAATTGGAATGCAATGTGTTGGAAAAGGATAAGGTGGCTTGATTATTAATTGTTGTTTGATTTGATTAAAGTGTGTTGAATTCCTTAACCCCACTTTATACTTAATTGAATTTGATTGATTGTGTATTGCAATTGTGATTAAGGGGAAGATAAGATTCTCTTTTTCTATCCTCAAATGCACAAATGGAAGATCCAAGTTGATCAACCCAAAAGAAGGGCTAATGCACAAATGAATCAACTATTTGGAAAGGAGAATAACAAGAAGGATATCTTAAATTCTGTTAATTGATTAAAGGAATATGTTTGATGATAGTAATTGAAAAGGATAGAAAGAAGAACCAACCTTACAAAGTTGCAGATCAAAGAATGTTGTTTTCTAAGGTTTGTAGACTATTTATGGAAAATTTGACAGTTGATCCTGAACCAGAACACAGAGACGAACAAAACTCAAAAATATTTTCACGATTAGATGTCATCTTATGAAAAAGGTTTACCTTGACCCACAAATGACAACCCTGACCCAATAATGTCGACCCTGACCTGCACAGGTCTGACAAAAAATCTATTCACGCCTCTGAAAGAAAGCCAAAAAGGGTATCCAGATCTGGTCTCAAATCTGCAATTCTGAACCTGTACCTACAAGAAAAAGAGGATTTTTTATTTTGGGGGAGGGGTTTTCCTTGGTCAAACCCTGGTTTTGGATTTAACCTCAAATATATGTAATTGAAATTGCAGAAATAGACAAAATAAATGCATAAATTCACCTTGCTTGTAAAAGTCCTTGTGGCGGATTTGAATCCTTCAATCCATAAGTATGTTTCATGATGTGGACTGTAGAAAAGGTAGGATGTCTTCAATCTCTTCCTTGTAGATCTCCAACACCAAGTCTTGAATGGGTTCTTGAATTCTGAATAGGCTTGGAAGAAGGTGGATGGAGAAATCACCAAAAGGGCACTATGTAGCTTGAATCCTTCAATGTCCTCCAATGGATCTCCTTCATGAAAATGGGTGCTTGAAAGGATGAATGATTGCTTGAAATATTACTCCTTAGCTTGCTTGAATCACCCTTGAAGATATTTGGAGAATTCTTGATCACGATTAGAAGAATTAGTTTGCTTGATGATGGTTAGAGAAATGAGAGAAGGCTCCCTTTTATATGAAACTAGGGCACAATCTTCTAAGGAGGCCGACATAGGAGAATTAAATTTTCATTAAAGCCTTTACCCCTAGGATAGGACCTATATTAAATATAATTTAGGAATTGACACTTTGGAACCTGAAATAGCTGACCCGGAAGCGAGAAAATACTTTTTGCAAAGTCTGACATCCAAAACTGTGAGACCCTGCGATCTAAACCCTGGGTCAAGGTCAAGGTCAACCTTGAACTAGGTCACGGTTGAGATCGACCTTGAAATAGGTCAGGGTTGAGGTCAACCTTGACCTAGGTCAAGGTCGAGGTCGACATAGACCTAAAAGGTTGACCCTGACCCTGAAGCCCAGAATCACCAATCTGCAGTTCAGAATGCAGAAATCAGGCTAAACAGGAGTGGAAAGAAGGACATAATAGGGGGGAAGCCATGTCAAGATCAGGAACCCATTCAAGGCACTTTTCATGACCCAAAACCATTCACTCAAAAGGCTAAAAAAGTCTAAAATGGAAGTGCTTCCATTTTCTGACTATACAAAATACATTCAAAGTAGGCTTTTTCAAAAGTATTTTTGGGGTAGTGACTTGTGCCTTAGAGAAAATTCTAAACTTAGTCACTCCAAAATTATCCAAAATTTTAGAGTTCTAACAGTGGCTCTGATTTGGGACATGTGCCCCATGTGGGCATGTAGAGGACTTAGAATCTCATGGTAGAGCAAAAAAATCACAAAAATAAATCAAACTTTCTCTCTTCTCTTCCCAAAATCGGGTTCCTTTTTGAAAACTCAAAACACCACACACAACTGAAAGAAAAGAAAATACACAAATATAAACATAATTTACAAATATCCTCAAGCTCTTTCACAACTAAAATCAACACTCACCCCTATAAAAAATCTGATTTTCATCTCCATGCATCAAAGGTAAACTGAAATCATCACTTTCATCTGCCTGATCAAACACAATGCTACTAATCTTCAACACATTAAATAAAAAATAATCAGCACCCTTACTATCATTAGGCATTGGGAAATCAAAAAAGTGCTGAAAGAGTTGATCATCATGTAACATAAAGTTACCACACTCTTTAGAACTTCTAACCAACTAAGGATGAGAATATTCTGACTCCACTACATAGCTGGAAACATGCTAACTTACTTCAACACATGCTTGGAGATCAAAAGATTTTTTTTCAAATTCAACCTTATGTGTATCATACAAGAACTCAAGCGAATCACTATGGACTACAACTTGTGGCCTCAGATTTAGTTTATCCTGAGAAACATCAACATGTTGAACTGGAAAAATAAAAGACTCATTTTCTGCCTAATAGCTGATATATCCTTGCTTATTTATTTGAACATCTAGTAAACATAATGCATCAAAAATATTTATATTCCATGCCTTGAAAAATGAAAATACCTCTGGCTGAAGCAAATAGCCTGATGTAAAATTTGAAACCTTTTTCAAATTCACAGAAAATGTTTCAAAATGTGGCTTCAACAAATCAACAAACTGTCCATTACACATGTCCTCATCTTTGCATATTTATCCTTGATATAAATCATTTTTATAGGGAATATTATCATCATTAGTAGTTTCCTCTTGACAAAATATTGATTTTGTACCATTAACAATATCATAATTATCAATTTTAACATCAAATAAGGTGACATCCATTTCTGGTTCAAATGCAAAATCAGATTTAATCTCCATATCATAGGAGATACTTTCTGAAAAAACCTTCATAAGTCGGTTCATACAAATTTGACATTGACCCACTAACAAAAATTTCATATTCATTTTCATAGTCTAGAGCATCCGTAATTTCATATTTATGAATGAGACCATCCTCTACATTACCAAAATTATTTATGGGACCATCATGAATAGAAAAACTATCTATTTGATAGGCTGATAGAATGTTATCTAAGGCTGGAAACTCACATATTGAAAAACTATGCTATTCAAAAGCATTCAGAGCTACCGCAGTCTCATTCTCTGGCTCATAAAAATCCTTATGCGTCTTAGAATCAACAACTTCACATGACAAGTCACAGTATGCAAGCATACAATTTGAAAAATTAATATTATCATCATTGTTAGCTGAAACAAAAGAATTCATCATTTTTTAGACAAACATCCTCATAATCATCTCCAACACATGACACGTCTTTATCCTCTTCACAAGGATGCATATAAACCATCACTTTATCTTAAATAAAGATCAGGGACATTCTGGCACCATGAATCCTCTTTCTTGACCAATTCCTCACAAATATCTTCTTGGACATCCCCATGTGACAAAAATATGGCTTGAGAAAAATCTTCCTTATTGGACACAAGGATTGGAACTTCTTGGCTCATGTCTTTTCATGCAAAGGAATGATCACAACAACTTTCATCTGCATCATAGTCATATTCTTTTTGTTCACAAAAATCTAACTTAAACTGAGACAAGAAATATGCACTATTGTGCTAAAAAGAATAAAAATCTACAGACTGAATGGAAACATCGTCAACCATGGATTCATCTTTAATGTCTTGATACTCATTGATTTCATCATCATCATAATAGTCAACATTATCAAAAGCATAATCAAATTCAACATCACCAACATAACTAGATTCAACATGAGCAAAGTCTATTAGAACTTCCTCATTTGGGGCTTCAAAATCATCATTTGATAAAACACCTTCCCCCTCTTTACTTTCCACATTTGACTAAATACAATTTGTCTCTGGAGCCCCGAAACTAGAATAACTATTTTCTAATTTATTAGGTGTGTAGCCGCTATATATATCTATCTCTGGCTTAAGAACATTATAAAATTGTTCACTAACCATGTTCACACCAATATGAGGGGCAACTGCTATTTTCAAAAAACACTCTTCACTCTCATTTTGTTTTGAAACATAATTTAAATCATGGTTAGTAAAATCAGAAGTCATGAAAACATCTTGACATTGATCTTCATTTCTTGATCCACACCTATCTAGTGCATTTGATACATTATGAAAATGATCTTTAGTAGATAGAAAACCCCTTGGGATAATTCCATACCTTAAATTATTTTCAATATCTACTGCTTTCATAAAAGAATGATGCAAATTTTTAGGCTTCTTATCTCTTAACAAGTAGCTCATATTTTTACCAAATGCCCCTAAATTAACAACAAAACAGACAACATCATTTGGTCCAAACTCCATTGGGATACGACCAAATAGTTTTGCAAATCTGAGATTGAAAGGAGGAAGTAACTCACCATTCTTTATTTGTATCTCCATGAAATTATTTATCACCTCAACTTGATTAACCTTTTCACCAAACCACTCCAAAAGATGATCTTAACTCTTCCCACGAAGAGATAGAACATTCTGACAAAAAAGAGAACCACCACCTTGCATCATATACCAAAGACTGGATAAACAACCTCATAATGCTATCCTCATATTCAATATCAAAATCCTCAATTAAGTCCATGAAATTTCTTCAATACTTTTCAGCATTTTCATTTCTCCCACCACTGAATCTTGGCAAATTTTCTCTGATTTTGGGTGGAAAAATATTTGGGTAACCTGGAATGCCATTGAAATTTAGGGCTGCATACAACGTAATGCTGAAACCCTATCTACTACACTGCTCTGACATCTTATTAGGTATGGTTACACTTAAAACTATACAAGGCTGGAAATAATCAAAGTAAATTCCCACATGCCTTCATAAACACTTCAATTTGACCATAAAGAGCTTGATCAAACTTCTCAAAAAATTGTACACTACAATGAAACATGAAAGCTGAAGCTAAAAACAACATAGTATGCAAATAATATTTCAACACTTTTCCATTTCAACCAGTGTTTGATGACATGTAACTAATTGAATGTTTGAAGATGTTAAGTTGATGATCATGCAAGGCATTAAATTAGTTAATGTAATGTATTTTCATTGATGTCAACTTGATATAATATGTATGGTCATGAAAGTACTTCCAAAGACTTCAAAGAGCTGATAAATCAAGGCTATGCTATCATTAATGCATACAAGTCAAGTATTCACTAAGTGACTTCACACATTGACAGAGTGCACACCAACGGTCAGAGTAAAAGAACAAAGTCACAGTGTTACTCAACGAGAAAATGCACAGCATTACCGACGAGCAAGGTCACAATGTTTCCCAACGAGAAAAATACAGAGTAACCCGACAGAGAGAATTTCAGTGTTGCCCAATGGAGAAGCCAATGACAGAGATCCCAATGACAACTGAAGTCACATCGACAGAATAGTCAGTTATCACTGATGACTAATTGAAGTGTTGACCGACAGAATAGAGAGTTCAGAAAAGACAAAATGCTTAGTTGTCAAGAGCTATAAATAGACTTAATGGATACTTATCATTGTTTTAATCATCTAGATAAATCCAGAGATAAGTAATTAATTTAAAGCTGATTTGTCTAGTTGGCAAGAAGATCTCATTGAGATAAAACTAGAGTTTTCTTTAAATCTGTTGGCAAGAATTGTGGAACACACCAAGAATCAAGAAAGCCAAGAAAAGGGGAAATCATGTCTATATAGAGACAAACCCAATTCATTACAAATGGGGAATTATGGGGTGAACAAGAGAAAAGAGGAAAGATGCTAAAGAAAATCTGAAGGAGAAGAAAGTCTTCTTTCAGGCTTGATCAACAAGCTAAAGGAAGAGCTAGATTCTGCAGACACCAAAAAATAGTGAGACAAGCATCACAGAGTAGAATAGTGTGGAGCAAAGGTATAAGTGATTATATTGATCAGAGAGGTAATGGACTTATAATAGATCTGAAAATCTGAAATTAAGTTGTATGTATGAAAAAACCATTAGTGTTTCAGTTTAACCATTGTAGCATAAAGCCTCTTAACTGAGTAGGACTTAAAAGTCTTTTACAATTGAGATACATCTCAAGGAGTATCAAAAAGTTTGATCATAAAAGTAGAATTGGATATGCCTGATACCTATTGACATGCCAAGTGAGTGTTTGATCAAGGATGGTGGCATTAGATGCTATATACTAGGTGAAAAAATATTCTTAAATCCTCTAACAAGATCACACCTAAAAGTGTGTTTGTAACCTTTGACAAGGTTGGCTCTTAACATGGCTCACTTCAGAAGAGTGCAAATTTGGGGTACCGGTCCCAGTGGTTTTTCCCTTAACAGGGTTTCCACATTAAAAATCCATGTGTTATGTGTTTATGTTTTATTACTTTATTGTTTTACATTTCACATATGCAATTCTAGATTGATCGGTATACTCTGCATATTTACTGTGTTTTGGTAAATAGTTAACTGCTTATCGGTAATCATATAGAAGAGAGATTTACAAAGAAATATGACAAGTAGAAAATTGATAAAAGTATTTCAAGGCATACATCTTGTAGGACATAAGATAACTTGAGACTTAATCTATGGTTATAAGTTTTATAGGTTGATTTAAGGATTAATTTTTGAGGCCACTAATTCACCCCCCTTTCAGTTATTACTAACAATTGGTATCAGAGCTTGTGTGCTTAGAAGGAAGGTTTGAAGACCTAAGATAAAGATCACAAGATGAACAGATGAGATGTGCCCAAGTTGAACAAAGATAATTTTGCTTCATTGCAGAGCATAATAAGACTCCACTTATTAGGTATTGGTAATGATGTTACTCAATACTTGAATGCTAAATATGTGTTGCCCACAGGAGCACCAACAGTTGAACAATTGAGAGAGAACCATGAGAACAATTGCATGATGATAGAGCTTGCTTCCTCACTCTCCGATGCTAAATTTTAAGATGTCAAAACTTGGAAGACTACAAAGCAGATGTGGGACAAATTGATGCTTATACATGGTGGTGACAAAAAGGTTTTGAGGGGCAAGGAAGAAAGCCTTAGAGGAAATTTTGATGATCTCAAAATGAAAGAAGGTGAAAACATCACTCAATACAACACAAGAATCAAAGAGGTAGTCAATGCTATCTGAGGAGTTGGAGGTGTACTAGAAGAAGATATAGTGGTAAGTAAAATTCTAAGAACCTTACTACCTACTTATGCTATTAGAGTATATGCCATTCAAGAAA
>MU223436.1:1592933-1603405 GCA_018584345.1 Thuja plicata | reverse complement strand
TGGAAGACTGATTTCATTTGAGATGAATAATTTTGATAATAGTGTCTTACCAAACATAGAGTTTGCATTCAAAACTTCTATGAGAATAAGTAAATCAAGTCATAAAAACACTATGAGAAAAGATAGTCATAGTGAAAGTGAAGAAGATTATCTTGATGAAATTGAAGCACTTATGGCTAGAAGAATGAAGAGAGGCAAAGGTAAATACAAAGGTAAATTACCACTTGTTTGTTTTAATTGTAAAGAGATTGGACACTTTTCTACAAGATGTCCTAACAGAAGAAAAGATGACAGAAGTAATGATAGAACATTTGAAAAGAAGTCTAACAGAGGTGATTACAGAAGCTACCAAAAATCAGAAAGAAGAGAAACCTGAGACTACAAGAACAAAGGAAAGAAGGCCAGTTACCTAGAAAATTGCAAAGATGATGACACTGACACCAAATCTGATGAAGACATCGAGATGGTGTTTGTAGCAGTAAAAGATGATTTAGATGATGATGAAGAAAGGTATGTAGAAACTACACTCATATCTAAAGTTAGTAAAAATGATGTCTGGATCATAGATAGTGGCTACACTCACCATATGACCAGTGATAAGAAAAAGTTTGAGACTTTTGAATACTATAAAGGTGGTTCAATAAGAATGGGTAATGACACACCTTGTCCAGTTGGAGGTAGACGAACCATAATGTTGAATAACCAGATAAAATGTGAAAATTATTATTGGGTAAATGGATTGAATTATAATCTATTGAGTGTTTCTTAGTTGAATAATTTAGGTCACAAAGTAGAATTTGAAAATAAGAAGGCAAATATCTTTAATAAATCAGGAAATCTGATTGGTACTGGTGAGTAGACCAAAGGTAACTTATTCTATCTGAATGATACTGACACCACTTGTTTGATTGCTACAAATGAAGACATATGGTTGTGGCACAAAATATTGTGTCATGTGAATTTTGAAAACATGATAAAGATTAGAAAAAAGAGAAATGTCAGAGGCTTATCGACGATGACCAAGCCCAACAACATCATGTGCAAGAATTGTCAAAAAGGTAAAATGACAAAGTCTAGTTTTAAAAGCAAAATCCATACATCTGATGCAATTCTAGAATTAGTCCATACTGATTTATGTGGACCTATGAGGACAAAGAGTTATTATGGAGATAGATATTTTATTCTCTTTGTTGGTGATTACTATAGAATGATGACAGTAATGTTTCTAAAAGATAAATATGAAGCATTCAAGATGTTTAAATGGTATAAGGCAATGGTTGAGAAAAAAAGTGGTAAATAATTAAAATGCTTAAGGTAAGATAGAGGAGGGGAATTTATTTCGGATGAATTTACTAACTTTTTTAATGAACATGGAATCAAAAGACAGGTCTCTGCACCGAAAACACCATAGCAAAATGGAATTGCTGAAAGAAGGAACAGATCCATAGTTGATTGTGCAAGGACACTAATGATAGAGAAATGCATTACCCAAATCTTCTGGAGGGAAGCTATCAGTACTATTGTTTACACATTGAACATAGTACAATTGAAGAAAGACACCAAGAAGACACCTTATGAGATATGGTAGGGTTACACACCCAGTGTGAGTTATTTCAAAAAATTTGGTAGTCAATGTTATATCTTAAAAGATGATAGAAATGGAAAAAATTGACTCCAAGAGTGATGAAGGAATCTTTCTAGGGTATTCTACCAAGAGCAAGGCTTATAAATGTCTAAATAAAGCCTCTAACAAAATTGTTGAAAGTGCCAATGTAAAGATAAATTGATTTGCAAAGAAGAATGAAAAGGAAAGCACTAAAGAACCAGAGGACTACAATAGGTTTACTTAAAATGAGGAACCTGACACTCTACCTGACCAACAATGTAGATCTCTGAAGCAACAAATCATTGCACCCGAGCATCAGGATGCAAATACCGACGATCATGATATTGCTCAAAATGATGCACAAAGTGATGGAGAACAGAATGAAGAAAAAAATGATGATCAGGCTGATAGACAAAGAGTTGAACTTGTACTTTCAACATATGTTAGAAGGAACCATCCAAAAAACCAGATCATAGGAGATAAAAAGGCTGGTATGAGAACCAAAAGTAAGTCTCTAAATACAAGATGTCTTATTTGTGATTATGAGCCCAAATATGTCAACACTGCACTAGATAATGATGAATGAATAAGTGCTATGAATGAAGAGATTGAGAAGATAGAGAAAAACAAGACATGGACACTTGTACTGAGACCAGATGACAAGAATGTCATTGGTACAAAATAGATATTCAGGAATAAGCTAAATGAGAATGGAGAAGTCACAAGAAATAAAGCAAGACTAGTATGAAAGGGGTATGCACAAGAAGAAGGGATTGAATATGGAGAGACCTTTACACCCATTTCTAGGCTAGAAGGAGTAAGAATATTGCTTGTTTATGCTGCATATAAAGGCTTCAAGGTATACCAAATGGATGTCAAATCTATATTCTTAAATGAAATACTTGAAGAAGAGGTATACATTGAGAAACTAGAAGGGTTTGTTGATCCAGACAAGAGGAACATGGTATGTAGGCTACACAAAGCCTTGTATGGATTGAAACAAGCACCCTGAGCCTGGTACGAAAGACTTCATTCCTATCTTATAAGTGTTGAATTTATAAGGACTAGTGAAAATAGTAATCTTTATTTGAAGGAAGATACTGATGCTAACATTTTTGATTGCTGAGATATTTTTTGATGACATCATATTTGGAGGCAATGATATGCTATGCAAATTATTTGCAAATGAGATGAGAAAAGAGTTTGAGATGTCTATGTTTGGAGAGATCAAGTTCTTTCTTGGTCTACAGATCATGCCACAAGATGAAGGTATTTTCATTACACAATCCAAGTACATCAAAGAAGTATTGAAAATATTCAAGATGGAAGAATCCAAACTAGTTGGAACACCAATGGAAACTGGATGTAAGCTGACAAAGGAGGACAAGTCATCAGAGGTAAATCACACTTTGTATAGATCAATGATTGAAAAACTCATGTATGTTGTACATACTAGATATTGCACATGCAGTAGGAATAGTTGCTATATTTTCTGCTAATCCTAGAGAATCACATATGACTACTGTGAAAAGAATCCTAAGATATCTGAAGAATACCGAGGAATATGGCTTATGGTATAAAAGAGAAGGCAAATTTGAATGTAAGGTTTTTACCGACGCTGATTGGGCTGGAAATATTGATGACTGAAAGAGCACAACTAGAGGATCATTCTTTATGGGTGAAAGACTTGTCACATGGATCAGCAAGAAGCAAGGATGCATCCCTCAGTCCACTACAGAAGCAGAGTATGTTTTTGTTGTTGCAAACTGCTCAAATATTGCATGGATCAAACAGTTACTGGAAGGTATGAATATGAAAATTTTATAACCAGTAATTATCTACTATGATAATACAAGTGCAATAAACATTTCCAAGAATCTAGTCATGCATGCTAAAACAAAGCATATTGCCATCAAGTATCATTATTTGAGAGAACAAGTTCAGGCAAAGTAGGTGATACTTGAGTATGTGCAATCTAAGGAACAATTGGTTGATATCTTCACCAAGCCACTGCCCAAGGATGCATTTGAGTACTTGAGAAAAAGACTAGTGGTCAGACCCTTGTCTACTGGTCAATAAGCTGAATAGAAGCCTGCATCAGCCTGCATATTATCAGAATATCATTCATGTTGATGCAAGCAAAGAGATGGACTTCAAAGATACATCTATACATAGAAAGGTATTTATCTACTCTAAGCACTAGAGTTATTACCGATGGATTGGGAAACTCAAGGAATATATTATGGATAGAAAGGATCCATTTGGCATCACTATCAAATACTTGTTTGAAAAATATGTTTGTTTGGCATTGCTGTCAAAGGGAGAGAGATATATCATTATCATACAAAGATTATATCCATTATCAACGCAGGGAGAGATAATATCCATCAAAGTATCCAAAATAAGAATGTAACAAGAAAGGTAGAGTAAACACAAAAGAAGAGAATTACTGATAAGAGACATCACAAGAAAGGAGAATAGTCAAAGGGAGAGAGTTTGAAACAAAAGGAGAACACATCACATCAGAGAAAAAAAGATTCTACATCTATCTAGTGAAGGGATTGAAGACAAAAAGAAAGCTGCAAGAATAAAATCAAAGCTATTTGAGCTTACCGATAGCCAAAAATTTGTATGAGTTACATTATAAAAGCTTGATGAAACTATATATTTCATATTGTATTAGTAATAGTATAGTATGACAATGTAGTATGTTGCCATCAATGCCAAAGGGAGAGATTGATGACATTTAACTGATTGAATGTTTGAAGATGTTAAGTTGATGATCATGCAAGGCATTAAATTAGTTAATGTATTATATTGTCATTGAAGTCAACTTGATATAATTTGTATGGTCATGAAAATACTTCCAAAGACTTCAAAGAACCGATGAATCAAGGCTATGCTATTAGTAATGCATACAATTCAAGTATTCACTAAGTGAATTCATACACCGACAAAGTGCACACCAACGGTCAGAGTAAAAGAAAAAAGTCACAGTGTTACCCGATGAGAAAATGCATAGCATTATCGATGAGCAAAGTCACAGTGTTTCCTGATGAGCAAAACATAGAGTAACATGACAGAGAGAATTTCAGTGTTGCCCGACGGAGAAGACAAGGATAGATATCCTGATGACAACTGAAGTCACACCGATGAAACAGTCACTTATCACCGATGACTAACTAAAGTGTTGAACGACAAAATAGAGAGTTCAGAAATGACAAAATGCTTAGCTGTCAAGAGCTATAAATAGAATTAAAAGATACTTATCATTATTTTAATCATCCAGATAAATCCAGACATAAGTAATTGATTTAAAGATGATTTTTCCAGTTGGCAAGAAGATCTCTTAGAGATAAAATTGGAGTTTGCTTTAAATCTATTGGCGAGAATTGTGGAACATGCCAAGAATCAAGAAAGCCAAGAAAAGGGGAAATCATGTCTATATAGAGACAAACCCAATTCATTACGAATGGGGAATTGTGGGGTGAACAAGAGAAAGAGGAAAGATGCTAAAGAAAATCTGAAGGAGAAGAAAGTCTTCTTTCAGTCCTGATCAACAAGATAAAGGAAGAGTTAGATTCTGTAGATGCCAATGAACAGTGAGACAAACATCATAGAGAAGAACAATGTGGAGCAAAGGTATAAGTGATTATATTGATCAGAGAGGTAATGGACTTAAAATAGACTTGAAAATTTGCAATTAAGTTGTATGTATGAATATTTCATTAGTGTTTCAGTTTAACCATTGATGCATAAAGCCTCTAAACCGAGTAGGACTTCAATTTATTTTACAATTGAGATACATCCCAAGGAGTATCAAAAATTTTGATCATAAAAGTAGCATTGGATATGCCTGATACCTATTGACAGGCCAAGTGAGTGTTTGATCAAGGATGGTAGCATTAGATGCAAGATACTAGGTGACAAAATATTCTTACATCCTCTAACAAGGTCACACCTAACAATGTGTTTGTAACCTTTAACAGGGTTGGCTCTTAACAGGGCTCACTTTAGAAGAGTGAAAATTTGGGGTACCGGTCCCAGTGGTTTTTCCCTTAAAAGGGTTTCCTTGTTAAAAATCCATGTGCTATGTGTTTATGTTTTTTTACTTTACTATTTTACATTTCACATATGCAATTCTGGATTGACCGGTATACTCTTAATATTTACTGTGTTTCGGTAAATAGTTAACTGCTTATTGGTAATCATACATAAGAGAGATTTACAAAGCAATCTGACAAGTAGAAAATTGATAAAATTATTTCAAGGCATACATCTTGTAGGACAAAATATAACTTGAGACTTAATCTATGGTTATAAGTTTTAAGGGTTGACTTAAGGATTAATTTCTGAGGCCATTGATTCACCCCCCCTCTCTCAGTTACTACTAACATTGTTGATATCACTTAATAGGGAAAATTTCAACAATTGATTTTCATGGAGCAGTAATTATCGAATGAAAAAAAATACCTGGCATGTATTGTAGTGGTTGAAAAATGCTAGATCTGAAGTTACCTTCACACATTCCACTAAATCTTTTGTAGAGTCGCCACCTCCTTTGGGAGGACATAAAACTTGAATAGGTGAGACATAAACCCAACTCAAATACTCTTCAAACCTTACATTTAAAGTTTTTGAATTTCATGATAGGCGAGCACTGCATGTTCATTGATTCCTTCATTGGAATTCATTTCTTGAAAACTTAGAAGCTCACCTTGATTTTCTTTGGGATGATGCTTCACCTCAAGATCTTGTAACTGCCTTTCTCATCTTGTATTTATTTTGAAATAAAATTTTCATTAAGCATTGCTATAAACATTAGAGTCACCACCCAGTACAAATTGGAAAATAGATTATGATAGTATGCAAGGACAAACCCTTTGCAAAATCACTTTTACAAGATAAAACTAACTCCTCACAAGACATGAATTCTTGGACAAAAAAACCTCAGACACAAAACAATATCCCTCAAACCCCATAGCATGAAAAATAACTTTTTAACTCTAAGCAATCTTGGACAGACTTAATTGGACTGAAAATCAATATGGAAAGGAGCAAGCTCAACTGAAACCTTATTAAATAGGAAATTAATACAACTATCCCTAGTAGAGTTGCCATTTTGTTAGCGCTTTTTCTCGTAGATCTACAACAAATCAAATCTAAAATTATCTCTAACCCAACAACAGATGAGCAAAGGAAAAAGGCTAATTGATGAGGATTCAATTCTCCTTCTACTTAAAGCTCCATAGACTCAGGAAAATGTACCTATCTTGAGACTCATTGCTTCATAATGAATGTTACAGTGGATTAAGGATTCTCATCCTTCTTCTCGTCAAGCTCAGAGGCTTAGGTAGGCTAACCTAATCAATTATCTCTTTCAGTGAATCATGGGATAAATTCCTTCCCATCAAACTAGATCTGACAATCATTTAATACCCTAAAAACAAAGAGGTAAATGTTGATTAAAATGATTTTTCTGCATATTTGGTATAAGACTAGTTCCTAATCCATTGGGTATGGAGTCAAGTTGAACTAACATTCACAAAGATTCACAATTCACTACATCTGAAAATAATAAAATTACTTACATAATACTTCTTTCATCACAAATACATGATCATTAGATCCATGTATCCTTGACATTCTTAGAAATTATCCAACAATAGTCACTCCTTCCTTGAAGGAAAATCAAGAATAATTCTTAAACTACCTTGTATATGACAAACCAGAAATGCCTTACAAGTCTAGTTCATCAAAATTTCAAAACAAAACATGCAGAGACATTAAGTGCTTGCAAACAGATTTCATTTGTATTTCATTAATAAAAAATTTCTTCAATCATACAAATGACAAAAAACTCTAAAATTATAACAGTACTCTTAAGAAGAACTTGCATTAATGGAACCTTGAAAATATGGAGAGTTTCTCTCAGAAGTTGGGAACCCCCACACTAGTTGGAACCCTTATTTTTTCAAGAAGAAAAGGATAAATAGAAGGAGAAAAATCAGAATGATTCTTTGACTGTCATGTGTCTCTTCCTCTGAAACCTTTTGATTCTTCCAAATATCTTCCCTTTGGATCTGAACAAATCTTCTCAACTTTCAACTAACTTGGAACTGCTTGGCAAATATCTCTCATCTTTAATGAGCTAAAATATGATTTTCTTAACAAATATCCTCCTTTCTCTGTCTTTGAAAAATCTTCTAAAATTCTCCCGTGAATGCACAAAATAATACTTCCAATGTATTGTGTGCAAATTTTATTTTTCTCTTGCACTTTGAAAATATATTTCAAATGCTTTCCAATCTTTAAAATTTACATTACTCACTATACCTATGTATTTTGTTCTGTGCAATCGTGAAATTTCAACATATATTATTTTCCCTCAATTCATTATCATGCACATTAAGCTCATTTGTGCACTTTTAATACTTCTCTGCACATTATAATATTTCTGCACATTATCTTTTATTTCCTTATAATATTTTACATTACCTTTATCTATGCATAGACTACCTAGATTTCACCAGAATGTGCCACTTGTTACCCTTTGATTCGATCTGAGGTCCACCTGGGAACCTACATCATCTTCCTCCCCTTGGGCCTACAACTTTTCTGACTGCCAAGTTTCACGCAGGCCCAATTCCTTGAGTAATACCTGGTGAGAATCCAGCCTATGCTTCAATCTCGCCACATCACCATCCACCTACATGCTCTACTATTGGCCCCACCACATGTCACGTAGGCGTGATGCCTTGATCGTATCCTCGTTGCATCTTCTAAATCTAGGCATTGCACTACCTGTTGATCTAATCTAGGTTCATCGTGTGCCATTGATCTTCCACACCTTGTGATTTGTGCACATATGATGGTCTTCTATGCCACATCAGATACCATGTCACCTCTGTGGGCCCCACCAAAATTGGTTTATTTTCCACCAAGGTCACCACCTATCTATGCACAGATGCTAAGGAGCTCCACCCAAGCGCGTCGCCAAGAGCCTCTGGGATCTTTGCTTCGAAATATATAGTGAGTGTTTTTCCTTATAAACACTTGTTATTTCCTCTTTCTCATAACTGTGGGATATTTTTTTGAAGATTTTAAAATCTCTCTGGTATTCTGTGCTAAAATTTACTAGCCAACCATTGGTCAGCACACGATACTCCTCCCACTATGTTTCCCAAAGGCTCTTTGCCTTTTCTTCTTAACACATTGCATTGCCTTTACCATTTAAACATTTTTATTTGTCTTTACACCAACAATGTGGGATATTGTCCCTAAGGTAGTTTAATATCTTCGACCCTGCGCATATAAAATGAAAATCCCCATGTGACTGAGACCATCCTCTACATTATAAAAATCCATTATTTTAGATTTATGACTAAGACCATCCTCTACATTACCAAAATTATTTATGGAACCATCATGAATAGAAACAATATCCATTTGATAGGCTGGCAGAATGTTATCTAAGGCTTGAAACTAACATATTGAAAAACTATGTTGTTCAAAAGTATTCAGAGCTATTGCATTCTTATTCTCTGGCTCATAAAAATCCTTATGCCTCTTAGAATAAAAAAATTCACATGAAAAGTCACAGGATGCAAGTGTACAATTTGAAAAATCAATATTATCATCATTATTAATTGAAACAATATAATTCATCATTGTTTTATACAAATCAACATCCTCATAATCATCTCCAACACATGACAAGTCTTTATCTTCTTCACAAGGCTACATATAAACCATCACTTTATCTTCACAAAGATCAAGGTCATTCTGGCACCATGAATCCTCTTCCTCAACCAATTCCTCACAAATATCTTCTTGGACATCCCCATGTGACAAAAACATGGCTTGAGAAAAATCTTCCTTATTGGACACAAGGATTGGAACTTCTTGGCTCATGTCTTTTTGTGCAAAGGAATGATTACAACAACTTTCATCTGCATCATAGTCATCGCCTTGTAGTTCACAAAATTCTTCCTTAAACTGAGACAAGAAATCTACACTATTATGCTGAAAAGAAGAAACATCTATAGACTGAATAGAAACATTGCCAACCATGGATTCATCTTCAATGTCTTGATATTCATTGATTTCATCATCAGCATAATATTCAACATTATCAACAACATAATTATATTCATCATCACTAGCATAACTAGATTCAGCATTAGCAAAGTCTGATAGAACTTCCTCATTTGGGGCTTCAAAATCATCATTTGATAAAACACCCACCCCCTCTTTATTTTCCACATTTGACTGCAAACAATTTGTCTCTATACCCTGAAAAATGGAAAAACTAGTTTCCAATTTATTAGGTGTGTAGCCGCTATATATATCTGTCTCTGGCTTAAGAACATTATAAAATTCTTCATTAACCATGTTCACACCAATATGAGGGGAAACTTCTATTTTCAGAAAACACTCTTCACTCTTATTTTATTTTGAAACCTAATTTAAATCATGGTTAGTAAAATCAACAGTCATGAAAACATCTTGACACCGATCTTCATTTCTTGATCCACACCTATCTAGTGCATTTGATACATTATGACAATTATCTTTAGTTGATGGAAAACCCCTTGGGATAATTCCATACCTTAAATTATTTTCAACATCTACTGATGTCATAAAAGCATGATGCAAAGTTTTAGGCTCCTTATCTCTTAATAAGTAGCTCATCTTTTTACCAAATGCCCATAAATAAAGAACCAAAAAAACAACATCATTTGGTCTGAACTCCATTGGGATCTGACCCAATAGTTTTGTAAATATAATATTGAAAGGAGGAACCAAATCACCATTATTTATTTGTATCTCAAAGAAATTCTTTATCACTGCAACTTGATTAACC
>MU223436.1:1530041-1583991 GCA_018584345.1 Thuja plicata | reverse complement strand
GACGCAAATCAAATTACTACACTAGATTTTTCTCCTATTATTAATGACAATATCGACATTATGATAATTTGTAGCAAGTCATTACTGCCACTATGTGCAGGCCTTTGGTTTGTTACTAACATTAAGATTACTAGTGCTCTAATATTATACCATTACTATCCCTAATAGGATTATAATATTATAATATATTATTATAATCATACCATTGCTATTTTTTTTGAGTAATTTTGGAGGATTCTATTTGAAGCCCCACCAATAATATTGAATAATAAACAAATAATTATTTTTTTTGTTTTACTTTGTAACTGTCGCAATTGCGACGTCAACCCCCTGAATTGCGACGGGGATGCTGTAGCGGCGACGCCAAACTCCCATCGCAATTGCATTGGGATCCGTCGCAATTGCGATGTGAGACAAGGGGATTATGATGGGGTTGCTGTAGCGGCGACGCCAAAATGCCGTCGCAATTGCATTGGGATCCGTCGCAATTGCGACGTATTCCACAAGAATTATGGCCAGATGATGCCAGAATAAAGTGGCAGTATAGCGACGGATAGCTGTCGTAATTGCGACGGGTGATGACAGACGTCGTAATTTGTGACTAAAAATGAGTGACATCTACTACTGTCGCACTGGCGACACATGGCTGTCGTAATTGTGACACATAGCCGTCGCAAAATGATGCCAAATGTATTAGTGCCTGTCTACTACAGTACTGTGACATTTTATTAGGTATGGTTACACTTGAACATACACAAGGCTAGAAACAATCAAAGTACATTCCCACATGTCTTCATAAACACTTCAATTTGACCATAAAGAGCTTGATCAAACTTCTCCAAAAAATTTCATACTACAACCAAATATGAAAGATGAAGCTAACAACAACATAGTATGAAAACAATGTTTGAACACTTTTCCCTTTCAACTAGTGCTGATATCACTTAATAGGGAAAATTTCAACAACTCATTTTCATGGAGCAGTAATTATCCAATAAAAAAAAATACTTGGCATGTATGGTAGTGGCTGCAAAATCCTAGATCTGAAGTTACCTTCACACCTTCCACTAAATATTTTGTAGAGTCACCACCTCCGTTTGGAGAACAAAAAAATTGAACAACTGAGACATAAACCCAACTCAAATACTCTTCAAGGACAAACCCTTTAAAAAATCACTTTTACAAGATAAAACTAACTCCTAACAAGACATGAATTCTTGGAAAAAAACATCTTAGACACAAAACAATATCCCTCAAACTGCATAGCATGAAAAAAATCTTTTCAACTCTATGCAATCTTGGACAGACTTAACTGGTCTAAAAATCAATAAGGCAAGGGGCAATCTTGACTAAAACCTTATTAACTATGGAATTAATACAACCATCCCCAGTATAGTCACCATTTTTTAGCACTTTTTCTCACAGATCTGCGAAAAATCAAATATAGAATTCTCTCTAACCCAACCACAAATGAAAAATGTAAAAATTCTATTTGATGAGAATTCAAACCTCCTTCTACTTTGAGCTCCACAGACTCAGGCGGGTGTACTTATCTTGAGACTCATTTCTTCACAAAAAATCTTATCGTGGATTAAGGATTATTATCCTTCTTCTCTTCGAGCTCAAAGGCTCAAGTAGGCTAACCTAATGGATTCACTCTTTCAGTGAATCATGGGATGGATTCCTACCCATCAAACTAGATCTGAAAATCATTTAATGCCTTGATAACAAAAAGGTAAATGTTGATTAAAATGATTTTGCTACAGTTTTGGTATAAGACTAGTGCCTAATCCATTGGGTATGGAGTTAAGTTAAACTGACATTCACAAAGATTCACAACTCAATACATCTGAACCAGTAAAATTCCTTACATACTACTTCTTTCATCACAAATACATGATCATCAGATCCACATATCCTTAACATTCTCATAAATTATCCAACAAGATTCACTCCTTCCTTGAAAGAAACTCAAGAATAATATCACAATCTACTTTGTAGATGACAAACCAGAAATGCCTTACAAGTCTAGTTCATAAGAATTCCAAAAAAAATACACAAAGACATCAAGTGCTTGCAAAGAGATTTCAGTTGTATTTCATTAATAAAACATTGCTTCAATCATACAAATGACAAAAGACTCTAAAATTATAACACTACCCTTATTTTGTCAAGAAGAAAAGGATAAATAGAAGAAGAAAACTCAGAATGATTCTTTGACTTCCATGTGTCTCTTTCCTCCAAAACCTTTTGAATCTGCCAAATATCTTCATTTTGGATCTGAATTAAATCTACTCATTTTTCAACTGACTTGGAACTGCTTGGAAAATATCAACCATCTTTAAAGAGCTAAAATCTGATTTTCTTCACAAATATCCTCCTTGCTCTGTCTTTGAAAACTCTTCTGAAAATCTCCCATGAATGCACAAAATAATACTTATAATGTATTGTGTAGAAACTTAAGTTTTCTCTTGCACTTTGAAAATATATTTCAAATGTTTTCCCATCTTTAAATACCTATGCAATTTTAGATTACTCACTATACCTGTGTATTTTGTTTGGTTCAATTTAGTGCAATTTCAACAGATATTATTTTCCCTAAATTCATTATCCTGCACATTAGGCTCATTTATGCACTTTTAATACTTCTTTGCACTATTGTGGGTCCACAACACACACCCCAATTTTTTGGTCCTTTAACCATGGGGACCACCTTTTTTTTTTTTTTTTTTTGTCTTTTGGCTTTTGGTCTTGTCTACCCCCTTGAGTCCTCATCCGGTTAGTCTCAGAAGAAAGGGTGTCAGCCTGATAAAACCCTAACAGTGTGTTTGTAACCTTTAACAGGGTTGGCTCTTAAAAGGGCTCACTTCAGAAGAGTGAAAATCTGGGGTACCGGTCCTAGTGGTTTTTCCCTTAACAGGTTTTCCACGTTAAAAATCCATGTGTTATGTGTTTATGTTTTATTACTTTACTGTTTTACATTTCACATATGCAATTTTGGATTGATCGGTATACTATGCATATTTACTGTGTTTCGGTAAATAGTTAACTGCTTATCGGTAATCATACAAAAGAGAGATTTATAAAGCAATCCGACAAGTAGTAAATTGACAAAAGTATTTCAAGGTATACATCTTGTAGGACAGAAGATAAATTGAGGCTTAATCTATGGTTATAAGTTTTAAGGGTTGATTTAAGGATTAATTTTTGAGTCCACTAATTCACCCCCCTTGTCAGTTATTACTAACAGTGTTGATACCAATTAATAGGGAAAATTTCAACAACTCATTTTCATGGAGCAGTAATTATCGATTGAAAATAAATACCTGACATGTATTGTAGTGGTTGCAAAATTCTAGATCTGAAGTTACCTTCACACATTCCACTAGATCTTCTGTAGAATCGCCACCTCCTTTGGGAGGACAGAAAACTTGAACAGGTGAGACATAAACCCAACTCAAATACTCTTAAAACCTTACATTTAAACTTTTTTAATTTCATGATAGGCAAGCATTGCATGTTTATTGATTGCTTCATTGGCATTCATTCCTTGAAAAATTAGAAGCTCACCCTGCTTTTCTTTGGGATGATGCTTCACCTAAAGATCTTGTGACTGCCTTTCTCATCTTGTATTTATTTTGAAATAAAATTTTCATTAAGCACTGCTTTAAAGATTGGAGTCACCACCTAGTACAAATTGGAAAATAGATTATGACAGTTTGCAAGGACTAACCCTTTGCAAAATCACTTTTACAAGATAAAATGAACTCCTCACAATACATGAATTCTTGGACAAGAACAACTCAGACACAAAAAAATATCCCTCAAACCCCATAGCATGAAAAATAACTTTTCAACTATGCAATTTTCGACAGACTTAATTGGACTGAAAATCAATATGTAAAGGAGCAAGCTCAACTGAAACCTTATTAAATAGGAAATTAATAAAACCATCCCCATTAGAGTTTCCATTTTGTTAGTGCTTTTTCTCGCAGATCTGCAACAACTCAAATCTAAAATTCTCTCTAACCCAATAACATATGAGCAAGGGAAAAAGGCTAATTTATGAGGATTCAATCCTCCTTCTACTTCAAGCTCCATAAAATCAAGTGAGTGTACCTATCTTGAGACTCATTTATTCACAATTAATCTTACAGTGGATTAAGGATTCTCATCCTTCTTCTCTTCAAGCTCAGAGGCTCAGGTAGGCAAACCTAATCGATTCACTCTTTTAGTGAATCATGGGATAAATTACTTCCCATCAAACTAGATCTGAAAATCATTTAATGCCCTAAAAACAAAAAGGTAAATGTTGATTAAAATTATTTTACTACATATTTGGTATAAGAACAGTGCCTAATCCATTGGGTATGGAGTCAAGTTGAACTGACATTCACAAAGATTCACAACTCAATAATCTGAAACTAATAAAATTCCTTACATACTACTTCTTTCATCACAAATACATGATCATCAGATCCACGAATCCTTCACATTCTTAGAAATTATCCAACACTATTCACTCCTTCCTTAAAGGAAAATCAAGAATAATATCTTAAACTACCTTGTATATGACAAAATAGAAATGCCTTACAAGTCCAACTCATCAGAATTCCAAAACAAAACATACAGAGACATCAAGTGCTTGCAAAGAGATTTCATTTGTATTTCATTAATAAAACATTACTTCAATCATACAAATAACAAAAGACTCTAAAATTATAACACTACTCTTAAGAAGAACTTGCATTAATGGAACCTTGAAAATATGGAGAGTTTCTCTCAGAAGTTGGGAACCCCCACACTAGTTGGAACCCTTATTTTGTCAAGAAGAAAAGGATAAATAGAAGGAGAAAACTCAGAATGATTCTTTGACTGTCATGTGTCTCTTCCTCTGAAACCTTTTGATTCTTCCAAATATCTTCCCTTTGGATCTGAACAAATCTACTCGGCTTTCAACTGACTTGGAACTGCTTGGCAAATATCTCCCATCTTTAAAGAGCTAAAATCTTATTTTCTTAACAAATATCCTCCTTTCTCTGTCTTTGAAAAATCTTCTAAAATTCTCCCGTGAATGCACAAAATAATACTTCCAATGTATTGTGTGCAAATTTATTTTTTCTCTTGCACTTTGAAAATATATTTCAAATATTTTCCAATCTTTACAATTTTACATTACTCACTATACCTATGTATTTTGTTCTATGAAATCGTAAAATTTCAACATATATTATTTTCCCTCAATTCATTATCGTGCACATTAGGCTCATTTGTGCACTTTTAATACTTTTCTGCACATTATCTTTTATTTCCTTATAATATTTCTGCACATTACCTTTATCTCTGCACAGACTGCCTAGATTTCACCAGAACATGCCGCTTGTCACCCTCTGATTCGATCTAAGGTCCACCTGGGCACCTACATCATCTTCCTCCCCCTGGGCCTGCCACTTATTGGAGTACCAAGTGTCACGCAGGCCCAATTCCTTGAATAATACATAGCGAGAATTGTTGGTTAATACCATCATGCCCACTATCCAATCTTACCTCCGGATCCACCCCAGCTAACCAGCCTATGCTTCAAGCTTGCCACATCACCATCCACCTACATGGTCTACTGTTTTCCCCACCACATGTCACATAGGCGTGATGCCTTGATGATATCCTCATTGCATCTTCTGGATCCAGGCATCGTGCTACCCGTTGATCTGATCTAGGTTCATCGCATGCCATTGATCTTCCATGCCTTGGGATTTATGCACATCTGATGGTCTTCTACGCCACGTCATCTTCCATGTCACCTCTTTGGGCCCCACCAAAATTGGTTTATTTTCCACCAAGGTCACCACCTACCCTGGCACAAACACTAAGGAGCTTCGCCCAAGCGCATCGCCAAGAGCCTCTGGACGCTTTTCTTTGAAATACATAGTGAGTGTTTTTCCTTATAAAGACTGGTTATTTCCTCTTTCTCATAACTATGGGATATTTTTTTTGAAGATTTTAAAATCTCTCTAGTATTTTGTGCTAAAATTTACTAGCCAACCATTGGTCAGCACATGAGACTCCTCCCACTGTGCTTCCCAAAGGCTCTTTGCCTTTTCTTCATAACACATTGCACTGCCTTTACCATTTAAACATTTTAGTTTGTCTTTACACCAACAATGTGGGATATTGTCCCTAAGGGATTATAATATCTTTGACCCTACGCATATAAAATGAAAATCCCCATGTGACCGAGACCATCCTCTACATTACAAAAATTCATAATTTTAGATTTATGACTAAGACCATCCTCTACATTACCAAAATTATTTATGGAACCATCATGAATAGAAACAATATCCATTTGATAGGCTGGCAGAATGTTATCTAAGGCTTGAAACTAACATATTGAAAAACTATGTTGTTCAAAAGTATTCAGAGCTATTGCATTCTTATTCTCTGGCTCATAAAAATCCTTATGCCTCTTAGAATAAAAAAATTCACATGAAAAGTCACAGGATGCAAGTGTACAATTTGAAAAATCAATATTATCATCATTATTAATTGAAACAATATAATTCATCATTGTTTTATACAAATCAACATCCTCATAATCATCTCCAACACATGACAAGTCTTTATCTTCTTCACAAGGCTACATATAAACCATCACTTTATCTTCACAAAGATCAAGGTCATTCTGGCACCATGAATCCTCTTCCTCAACCAATTCCTCACAAATATCTTCTTGGACATCCCCATGTGACAAAAACATGGCTTGAGAAAAATCTTCCTTATTGGACACAAGGATTGGAACTTCTTGGCTCATGTCTTTTTGTGCAAAGGAATGATTACAACAACTTTCATCTGCATCATAGTCATCGCCTTGTAGTTCACAAAATTCTTCCTTAAACTGAGACAAGAAATCTACACTATTATGCTGAAAAGAAGAAACATCTATAGACTGAATAGAAACATTGCCAACCATGGATTCATCTTCAATGTCTTGATATTCATTGATTTCATCATCAGCATAATATTCAACATTATCAACAACATAATTATATTCATCATCACTAGCATAACTAGATTCAGCATTAGCAAAGTCTGATAGAACTTCCTCATTTGGGGCTTCAAAATCATCATTTGATAAAACACCCACCCCCTCTTTATTTTCCACATTTGACTGCAAACAATTTGTCTCTATACCCTGAAAAATGGAAAAACTAGTTTCCAATTTATTAGGTGTGTAGCCGCTATATATATCTGTCTCTGGCTTAAGAACATTATAAAATTCTTCATTAACCATGTTCACACCAATATGAGGGGAAACTTCTATTTTCAGAAAACACTCTTCACTCTTATTTTATTTTGAAACCTAATTTAAATCATGGTTAGTAAAATCAACAGTCATGAAAACATCTTGACACCGATCTTCATTTCTTGATCCACACCTATCTAGTGCATTTGATACATTATGACAATTATCTTTAGTTGATGGAAAACCCCTTGGGATAATTCCATACCTTAAATTATTTTCAACATCTACTGATGTCATAAAAGCATGATGCAAAGTTTTAGGCTCCTTATCTCTTAATAAGTAGCTCATCTTTTTACCAAATGCCCATAAATAAAGAACCAAAAAAACAACATCATTTGGTCTGAACTCCATTGGGATCTGACCCAATAGTTTTGTAAATATAATATTGAAAGGAGGAACCAAATCACCATTATTTATTTGTATCTCAAAGAAATTCTTTATCACTGCAACTTGATTAACCATGGGTACACCTTTTTTTTTTTTTTTTGTCTTTTGGCTTTCGGTCTTGTCTACCCCCTGATTCCTCGCCCGGTAAGTCTTAGAAGAAAGGGTGTTAGCTTGATAAAACAAAGAAGAAACCTTTTTGACCTTTTAGCCTTTTGGAGGACCATAGTACTCCAAAATACCAAAATGGCCGAAAGGCCAAAAGTCGGCCCTTTCGGTGTTTTCAGCCTTTGAAAACATTGAAAGGTTGAAGGTGTCTACCTCTTGAATTTCGGTGTTTCAAACCCCAAAACACCAAAAGTGCTGACGTAAGATCCATGGGTTATAAATGGCCAAAAGGGCCCTAATATATATCACTTCACCATTTGCAATTCCAACTTCTTGAGAGCTCACAACTTTGCCATTTTTTTCCCTTGATCCTGAGACTGGTCACCCCACACCTCCAAGCTCCGTTGTGTCCTTCTCCCCTGCTCTTAGCTCATTCGAGGTAGGTTCCTTCTCCACTGCCTCATAGTTTTTTCCTCTTCGTGTTTTAGGTTTTATGGTTTTTGGTCCTAGTGATTGTTCATCCTAGGGCATGTGGACTTCCCTCTTTCCTAGTCTCTAAAGACCTTCTAGAGCCTTCAATGCTGGCAGGGAAGTCCCTCCTTGTCGGGTCGGGTCTTCTTTTTTCTAGTTTTTTGGTGCAGGGTTTTGATTTTCTTTTGGTCATGACCTTTTTCACAGATTTTCGGCCCCCAAAAGGATGAAAACCAGGTTGGGTTGGGAGTCTGTCATTTCGGAGATTCGGCCTTTTCAGCGTTTCACACCTCTGAAAGGTTCAAAATGCCAACAAGTCTGAATCCCCAAAACTGCTTCAGCAAGATCTCACACTTTCAGATTTCATGAGCCTGTTCAAAGTTTTTGCATCCACAAAAAACTTTGGACTTTGTCGATATTTCTGACGAAGCTCACTCTTCAACAGTGGCTTTTCTCACTTTCGGCCTTTTCAACCTCTTAAACCATTTTCGGTGCCTGAAACACCGAATGGGATGAAAGTACGAAAACCTACATTCCTTGCCACTTAAAGAGTTTTTTCCCTCTATTTTCTTAGATTAGTTAGCTTTCCTTCAGTTTTTCTTCAAATAAAATATTGATACTTGCATATTTCATGACAGGAATGCCTAAGAAAAAGACTATGCCGCCCATGAAGTACCTGTACAAGGGAAACACTCCCCCTTCCAAAATTAGCAAAAAGCACATTGAAATCACTGATACTCATATCGGGAAGGTAGATTGGGATGACTTCCTCACAAGGTGTGGCCAACCAATCTGGAGATCAGAGTATTGTACCTCCTTGGTATTAGTAGGACTGGTCAGTGCAGCAGCCCACCCAGTGGTCATGTCCTCACCTAAACTGATCATGAGCTTGGTGAACTATTATGACTCTAAAAAAAGGGTGGTTCAAAATACAGAAGGCCAAGTAGTATTAGATATTAGGCCAGATGTCATAGAGGATGTCTTCCACCTCCACAAAGGCGTAGACAAGTTCTATGACTTTTTCATAGAGAAGGGAAACTTGTGGCTCAGAAACAAAGGGGAAGAGGCCTATAAAATAGTCAATAACCACTACCTTGAGCAACCTCTCACCAAAAATAATCTGGACAAGATAGAATTAAGGACAGGATACATGAAAGACAATAACAAGGAAGCCATAAAAATGCTAAGCCAAGTATACGGGTTGCCACAATCATTCCAACTAGAGAATTGGATGATTCTCCTGATAGAAAGAATCAGAGGCCATAGGGCTAGGCTTGACTAGGGAACCATCATCAGTGACAAGTTGGATGAACAGCTGGTGGCAGTGAAATACAACCCCAAGTTCTACATGAGTACCTATGTAGTATACCTATTGGTAGCATAGGAAGATTACCCAGGACTCATCAAGAGGGGAAACCTAAATGATCCCAATGCATGGCCTCACATTGTGTACCCCCAACTAGAGAAAAGGGAAAAAATGTCAGAAGACAACCCATACTACATGATAGTAAATGATGCCTTCATTTTTGCAATCATCTGATCCTTTGAGGGTGATTTTACAAAAAGGATGTCAGAAGAAGCAACCACCAAGGTGAGGGCCATAGGGGCTTATTACATACAATTTAGAACCTTCACTTACATTCAGATAGCAGGATCAACTTTGAAACCAAAGAAGTTGCCCAGATATCCATCCGACTCGATAATCATTTTGGAGATGGCCTGACAACTCGTAGATGCAAATGAACACATAAAACACAAGAAGAAGCACTATTGGGATTTTCCCATCTTACTGGGATGATATACCCTACAAGATATGAAGGTCTATAAATCTTTGGCCTTTGAATGGGATGATTTGCCCCTAAAACTTTACAAGATAGTGCGGCATTGTTTTGAACCTATAGGGACTTACAACCACATTATTGGCAAGTTCTATCTTCACGAACCACACTTGGAGGATCACTGGATGAACTCTGTAGATGACCATGAGGTCAAGATCTGAGATTATTGTAGAATGACTTTCACCATTGACAAGGAAGTCATAAAGACTCCTATTCCCCCAAAAGTTTGGGAGCATGATTCAGATGAGGTCTTGGAGGCCATTTATACAGATGACAAGATATATGATAGGCCTATCATGAACACATAGGTTGATAAGGATGAAAATGATGGCATTGAGTTCTGGATAAGGCATGTGATGAGAAAAATAGGAGAATTGATTAAGAGGCCCTACAAGATGAGCCCAATACCTGTGAGAACATTGATGGATCCACCCAAGCAAGCGGATAAACAAAATGGAGAGAAAAGTATAGTGTTGCAATACAAGAAGGCACCGTTACAGAAGCCAAGCATGATATGCACCCATGAAAATGTAGTAGAGTATGGGTCAAACCCAAGGCCCAAGGCTCCTAAGAAAAGAATTATCAGGCAAATAGATCCTCCCACAGGGATAGCACAGGTTTCACTAGATGAAGTACCCTCCACTTCTAGACAATCTCCTCCTTCCACCAAAAAGGGGAAGAAGACATATAAAAGGAAGAAATATTTTGCATCTCCGCAATTAGAATTAATACAGGAGGACAGGAAAGTAGAGGAAGAGGAAGAGGCCCCTCTATTTAAAAGGAAGAGGTCTCAGAAAAGGAGAGAAAAAGAGACTAGCAGGAAACACCAAGAGGATACCAAAGAGCCAGATAATTCCTTGGATGCTCTGGGATCAAATGAGTTCCAAATGTCAGACTTTTAGGGTCTGGAAGGTTTCTCAGACCCATTCAAGGACACACCAAGTTATGCAAGTAGTTATGAGGCAGGTGGTCCTTTTATTTTTCAACCATAGGTAACCCTAACTTGACCTCCCACTCAATTTACCAATCCAAAGCCAAATATAGCTCTCGTGAGAGAGAGCTCTAAAGAAAGTCAAGGAATCAGGAATCAAGAGTTTCCAATCACCCAAGAGGTGACTACTAATGAGCCTACAATATAAACCATTATTATTACAACTCCCCTTCACATTCCTACTCCACCAACTACTCGTCCACCTCCTATTCCTACTCCACCAACTACTCTTCCACTTCTAATCCAAAATCTCCCAATGCCTACTCGACCATCATCATGCCCTTTAACTTGCCACATCCCAACCCTTGGAGGATCAACAATCATAGAGGTTGTGTCACTTTTTGATACCACCTTAAAGGTCATGACTGGTCTCAATTTCAAAGCCTTAGTTAGCTCCTCAGGAGAGGAAGACAAAGGCTAGGAAAATCAAGATGAGGCAATGGAGGAAGAGGACAAGGCATCAGAGGAAAGGGAAAATGAAGAACACCAAGGAGAAATGAATGAAGGGGAATTGAGATAGGAACAAGAAGAGGGGCTGGATAAAGAGGTGACTCTAGGGTCCCAAAATTTAGATTTAGTTGTTCAGGTTACCCCATATGAGAAAGTCACCGCATCTAGTAAGCCTACATGGTTTACCAAGGAAATCCAGTCAAGGAGAAGAACTTATTCAGATGAGGCTGAAGGGGAGAATACAGATATATCATCCTTAGGACATGCTTTTCATCAAACAAAGATCGTATTACAAGTGCGAACAATGTTCTATCACCCAGGACACTAGGGGGCACTGGAAGGCATAGGTTTCCGTCCCATCCGCCACCACCTCTCAAATGCAAGAAACTACGGAAGATTATACATTTGAGGAGGTAGATTTGGAGGAACCCACCAGGGAAGGGAGCAAGACACTAGCAACCTTAAGGCTTAAACATGCTCTGGGTTTCATGAGTAAGGATGAGGAGACTATAAAAACCTTGACAGAACAAAATGAAGCCTTGAAGAAGTTCATTCACAAAATAGTTGGTCCTATTGACCCCAGCTGCCCAGAAGCCTCATTGCAGGCAATGTTAGATAAGAGAAACACCCCAGACCTGCCGATAGGGTTAACACAATCCTTCATCACAGCAAGTGCATATTCAAAGGAATATTTTGAGAAGTATGGGGATATTGTCATCAAACAGGTATTCAAACCATATAGATTTATTCTCATAGAGGCTACAAATTTAATTGATTTGATGAAAAATGAGGCTGGCCTAGAGTCTAAGACAAGGAAATGGTGAGCCACCCTTCAAGATTTGCAGATCATCAAGAAACAATGCTTCTAGATCCTAGTAAAGTTATATGAAGGTGAGGAGCTAGAAAATTTTGAGATATGGATCAGGTGCATAATCAAGATAATTAGTGCTTATGAAAAATGTCAAGCCTCCATACTGGAGAAGAAGAAAGAAGTCCCGGAATGGGTGTAAGAAATAGATGTCTTCTTCACAGGGATCGACCTTGGTTTGTACCAGGGTGAAGATAAGTATATCTAACGACTGTCTAAAGAAGTGGTCCAACAATTCAGGGACATCATGGAAAGTGTAGGGACCAAGGAAGCCTTGCAATAATTATTCTATTCAAAAGAAGAGATGACAAGGATGACAAACCATGTAGAGGAGATCTAGTTATTTGCTTTCAAGCTAACTACCTTCAAAGAAAAGAAAGAATGGAAGGTCAGTAGGGTGAAAAGAAAGAAGATAAACTACGAGGAAGTTCAGGAGGTCATATAAAGCCTACAGGCTGCACACCCAGAAGTATTCCCAAACTGACCCCTTGAAACACTGAACATTTTGAAGAATTAATATCCAGCACTTAAGAGAATTCCCTAAGATAGGTTTTTGGTGCTTCGGCCTTTTGGCCTTTTGGAATTTTGTCCCCTTCAGGACATGCAGATTCTAGATTGGCAGCCTTTCGACCCTCCTATTTTTTGGCCTTTCAGCCTTCCAAGTTTTCGGTCTTTTGGCCCTCCAGGTTTTTCAGCCTTTCAGCCCTAGAGGTTTTTTGACCTTTTAGCCTTCCAAATATGTTGGCCTTTTCGGCCTCCAACAAGTCCAAACTTTGAATGAAAATTTTGATTGTTTAACACTTAAGAAATTTTGGGGCATTAAAAGTTTCAGAGGTGAGATCAGAGCCTGAAAAATTTGGGTGTTTCCAGCGAGATCACATTTTTGCACACCAGTTGACCTCTAGATCAAATTAATGGTTAACTTGAGTTCATTTTGAATGGACTATGGGTCTCTTACCAGTCTCCACCACTAGAAGAGCCTCCAAATGAAGAATCCAAGGAAAACTCCAAGAAACGAGAAGAAGACTCCAAGTTTTCAAAAGAAACCCTCCTTTTGTCTTTCTCTTCTTGGCGAGTTTGATCCTCCTTACAGGGGAAAAATAATTGTAAAAGGATTTAAGACTCCATGAAAGATTTATAGTATTAGTTAAGAGTAGTTTCCCTTTCAGCAAAGTTTTAGTTTAATTTATTTTTCTCGCTGATGCCCTAAATTTGGAATTCAGAGTTGTGGATCAAACTCTATATATTGTAATAAAAAATCAATGTAAAGGGTCGGATTCCTAATGCAATAAAGATATAAATTTGGTGCTTCATTTGTGGTGTGTGAATTGCTTCTACCTATGCAAAATTATTGGATGTATGCTTGCATTATTCATTATTTTCAAAGAGCCTCTTCTTTATTGTGTTTCGGATTCGCATTTCTGTAGTTGGAGTTTGTTGTTGTTTTCTTTACCTTGCTGTGATGAATGCATGGAAGAGCTCATCTTTGGGTTTAACGATAAATATGTCTTGTGGGTGTGCACATCTTGGTGGATTCACGATTTGATCAATTTTGAATATTTGGCACGAGTGAATGTACCTTCTCTCCAAGCGCTTGCATCCATGGAGTATTGAATTGTGACTTGGTCTGATTTATGCTTTGTGGGTTTGTTCCAAATCTCCCCATCATTCGATTCAGAAGGAAGAGTTTTTAGTGGTTTATGTCCATAGGATTTCATTTTTAGTAATTCATTTTACTTCTCGTTACTCTATTCTCTCTTTAAATTCTGAAAATCCACACCTTGAAAATACAAAATTACATTTTATTTACAACACCCATATTTGTTAAAATGGAAAATACCAAAAAAATAACTAAAGCGTTTTGAAGTTTGATGTCTTGAACGAGCCAGCAAAGGCCTCCTTGTGAAAAATCAAATTTATCTTCAACTGAGTAACCAACCAGTTTGTGACCTGACCCCGGAGAACCTTGGGAATAACCCTGTTATTCTTTCAAGAGAGGAAATCAAATCTTGAGATCCTAGCAAGTTGGCTTGTGTCAAAACAACGGTCAATAGAAGTGGTGCTAGAAGGAGGGCCTCAAGACTCAAAAGCTAGATAACATTGGATATTTCTCTCTAGAGAGATTCGAGCGAGTGCTTAGATCTTCTTCGAAGAGAGGCGAGTTCCTTGAACTCACCCACCATCATAGAGCTCATAGAAACAAAGGGAAGACCAAAGAAAAATCCTCTCACCACCTTACTGAGTCTCAAAATTCTTTTGGACAGAAATCACATATTTCTACCCCGATTATCATAACAGCCATAGATCAAAATCAGAGCATGCAAAATTAGAATTTGCAACAACCACGTCCAATGGCCTTTTTTGCCAATGCAACCATCTCACCTCTAAATTTTGTTGGGAACCTCCATGAGTTACCCAAAAATCCAGAGAAGTTTTGCACCTGATTCATATATGGAAAATCAAGGATAGCAGAAGAACACATCCACGCCTTCAAGGAAATTTGTAACCATAAAGAGATTGCCCACCAAGACGTTGTTTGTCATCTATTCCCATACACTTTGGGAGAGTTTGCATACAATTGGTACCTGAATTTACCATGAGGGTCTATCTCTGGATGGAACAAATTTGAAACCAAATTCCTCAATCAATTCAAGTTATTTGTGGATCCTTCCATAACACATCACTAGTTCATCACAACAAGGAAAGATCCTAAGGGACCCATCGCTATGTTCAATCATCATTTTCACAAAATGCATCAAAAGTTAGAAGCTCCTTACACCATACTGGATGAGGCTGTCATACAAGTTTATTTGAAGGCTTTGGATCCTTTCACCTCAATCTTCCTAAGGAGGCTTCCTCCACCAGATAGGGACACAATAGAAAAGGTGTACAATGAAGCCATCACATTCACCCAACAGATGGACCTGCAAGAAGGGAGTTATGCGAAAATGCCTACCATGAATAACCTTGCTGTCCCACATCCATTTGCAGCAAAAAATCAAGCTTTGGCCACTCACACACCTATGTTGAATCCCATTCTGGCGCAACCATTTGTAGCCGCACCCCCATCTATTACCTATCTGATTTATGAGGCTCATAAAACAATGTTTGCGGAGCAAAGAGTTATACCCCAAGTAGAGCCTGATACTCTCATGGCCTCTGAGATGGATGCCATGAAGAAGACCTTATCACAAATCACCAACGAGCTCACCCAGATGAAGTTAAATCCATCCCAAAATCAAGGAGGTTATTAATAGACATAGGCTGGTTTGAATAAATATCCCCAGAATCCAAACCGAGGCTTCAATACATAAAACAACAAAAATACACAAGCGAAGCAGTTTGGGAAACAAAGGCCAAGCTGGCCATGGAACACTAGACCCAACAATGGCAGCATCCCAATAGACAATGCCAATGCTTATGAGGCTTCAAAGGCTAATTTTATTGGGGCTCCAAGTCCACACCAAGGAAATGATGGGTATGGGAACAACTCCTATGATCATTACATCCAAAATCCAGAGGAGCCCCGGGTGCAATTTAATGCTATGGTGTTTGATTCCTATGAGTCTAGAAAAGAGGAAGGCTCAGATGCTTTTGCAAGAGAAGATGTGTTTGTGTTTCCCTTCTAGAGGGAAAATGAGCTTGAATATTCAGAAGTACATGCCTTCCAGAATGATAAAAAAAACTCATATAACCTTCAGAGTAGAAAGGAGCCTCTCACCGATGGTATTCCCCCAATTAAACAACCAACCCCACCAAATCCTTAGGCTAGTAATAATCCCATGCCTCCTAAAGGCCTGAATGGTCCCACACCCCCTATAGCAAGTGTATCTGCTGGCTATAGAGGTGCAGCCTGGTCGAGTGATAAATACAACGCGGTCGATGAACTAAAGAAAACTAAAGACAATATATCTATGTTCGAACTGTTGCAAGGCTGCCCATCTTAGAAGGAGGCCCTTGGATGATCTCTAAACCTGGCTCGTCAACCAACAATACAAGGAAACCTATGTCTAGTATCAAAACATCTGAGGATTTCCCCACAATGTTCAAGGATAAGGTTGAGGTCCCACCATTCTTACTTAGTTTATGGATGTTTGGAAAGAACCTACACAACTGCCTGACTGATTCAATATCTTCTTGCAACGTAATGACCCTGTCAATCTGACAAAAGTTGGGGATGGCACCCCAAGTAACAAACTGAGTAGTCATAAAACTGGATAAGACCAAGGTTAAGGTGATTGGTGTGCTCAAAGATGTACACATTCAATTGGTTGCAGATCCTAGAATACAAGAACACATTGATGTGCATATAGTGGACATACCTAAAACTTATGGGATGTTGTTAACTAGAGAATGGACCAAGTACTTAAGAGGGTGGCTTTCCACAGATATCACCCAGTTGTGGCTACCATGAAGAGGTTTGAATAACCAGATCAAGATAGATGTAGAGACTAAATTGAGAAAGATGATCACTAAGTACAATGCCTTAAATGAATTCATGTTCACCTAGACAGACTTGGGCACTTATCAGATGGATGACATCCTCATGTTCCAAATCTGAGAAGGCAAAGAGTCAGACCACAGTCCCATCCAAGGTATCCTTGAGCTAAAAATTGATGATGATATTTTCCAGAGTTTCATTGACATCACGACAACTAGTTTACAACTTCTAGGTTAGGACACAAACCCTAACATCTTGTTACTAGCAGGGTACTACTGACCACACCAGGCTAGCCATTCTGAATTCACATGCTCCAGTTCTTAGGAAGCATTATTACGGGTATTGAACCAGATCTCCTTACCAAGTAAGCTATCAAAAATCCTAACAATAAAAGAGGAAATACTTGAGATCAAGGAAAAAAGTAACACCCTGCCAAAAGTAGATAGCCCAGTCCCTACAAACACTTCACATCAAAACCAAGACAATGGGTCATATTCTGACGATAGAAGTCCTTCTTTGAACACACCTAGTGACTGGAGTACCTTTGATGATGGAGCATGTCCCCCTTACAAAGGAATTCTATAAGATGAAGGCAGTGAAAGTGCTAAGACCCCCAAACCCAGACATACCCAAAATACGAGGGAATTGACCTCTTTTGATAGTGATGGAGAAAAGGGGTAGAAACTCAAAACCAAGGGCTCTCCCAAGAGAAAATCAGCCAAGTCTAACCCTACTAAGCAACCCCAAATATGGAAACTATGCTTCAACGGTTCCAAATGTAAACAAGGAGAAGGTGTGGGGATTGAATTGATAAACCCAAGAGGTAAGTCTTTCTATGCCTCTTATAGGTTACAATATCTATGCACTAACAATGTCGCAAAATATGAAGCACTGGTCAGCAGGGTTCTCCTAGCCCATGAAAAGGGAATAAAAATCCTAACAATGGAAGGGGAGTCACAATTGGTCATCAAGAAGATCTGTAGTTAGTATACTTGCAATGATAAGAGGCTCTCAGCCTACCAAAATAGAGCATGGGGCCTGATCAACGACTTCGATGCTTTCGACATTAAAACCATCCCGAGAAGAAATAATGTTGTCGCTGAAACCTGAGCCATTTTGGCTTGTTCATTACATCCAATGGAGAAATCCAAGCTAAAGAAATTCTCATTTGAACTTGTCGCGGCCTCAGCCAGTGCAGACAATGTCACTAATTTTCAAGTCTTCCAAGATGATCAACACATCTTGGAGTTTATCATTTGTGCTGGTGTGTTCGAAAAATAGATCATAGATGAGGAAAAGGAAGGTGAAGAAGTAGTTGAACCTAAAGATCCTGATGATCAAGGTGTCATAAATATGAGGACCAATGCCATACCCAAAGGGATGGTAGAACTAGAGAGGATTTTTGACAGTGACAAGACTGTAATAAGGAGACACCCAGACGTAACATCTGATGGTAAGGAATGTGATACATACAACCTTGGCACAGAAGAGGAACCTAGAGAGGTTCACATTGAAAAGGTAGGAACCAAAGAAGAGAAGGAGAAAATGGTTGATCTCCTCACCGAATATCGAGATGTCATGGCATGGAGCTATGAAGAATTTAAAACATATGAAACCTCATTCATAGTGCACAACATCCCTCTAAAAATGGACTCCAAGCCTTTTAGGAAATGACAGAGGCCTGTGAAACCTACTATGGAACCCTTAATTCAAAAGGAAGTTCAGAAGTTGCTCGATGCCAGAATCATCTTTCCAATTTGACATTCCACTTGAGTTGCAAACCTCGTACCTGTAAGAAATAAAATTGGAGAGATTAGATGGTGCATGAATTTCTGGAACCTTAACAAGTCTTCTTAGAAGGACAATTACCCACTCTTGTCTCTCGACGAAGTGCTGCAAAAGGTCAATGGCTCTCAAATGATGTCATTTCTAGATGGTTACTCAGGTTACAACCAGGTGATGGTGCAGGAAGAGGACAGGCTAAAAAAAACATTCATAACCAAATGGAGAATCTTCACCTACCGCCAGATACCTTTTAGACTCATTAACACTGGGGCCACTTTTCAGAGGGCAATGGACATAGCTTTCAAAGGACTAGTCAAAAGGTGCATTATCATATACATGGACGATCTCACAATTCTCTTAAAACAAAGAGCTGACCACTTAAATGACCTTAGAAAATGCCTTCAAAGATGCAGGGAATTAAGGATTTCCCTCAATCCCAAGAAATATGTGTTTGGGTAACTGAAGGAAAACTCTTGGGACATATCATCTCCAAGAAGGGGATAGCCATAGATCCTGAAAGGTTAGAGGCCATTCTAAAGTTTACACCGCCGCATAGCTGCAAAGAACTGAAATATTTCTTCATGAAGATCAACTTCGTAAGGAAGTTCATTAGTGGTTTCATAGAGATAGTAAAACCATTGAATGACATGCTCAAGAAAGATGCCAAGATTGAATGGGCTCTCCTAGCCAATAAATCCTTTGAGGAAATTAAAAATGCCATCGCTATGACACTGGTCCTGGTCAACCTGGACTACACAATCCCTTTTAAGGTTTACTCTTTTGCATATGAGCACTCATGTGTAGGAATCCTCAGACAGAAGAAGAACAGTGAAGATGAGAGACCCATATCTTTCATGAGTTGCCCTTTCAAAGACACTAAGCTCAAATACCCAAAATTGGATAAATAGTCATTTTCTCTCATCAAAGCGGTAAAAAATTTTAGACATTACATCTTGAGAAGCAAAGTCATTGGGATAGTTCTAGATGCAGCCATAAAGTCCCTTTTGATGCAGAATGAGCTGGGAGAGTGGAGAGGAAAATGGATGGCAATCCTCCAAGAGTTTGACCTTAAAATCCAGCCAATGAAACTAGTAAGGGGCCAGGGCCTGAAGAAGCTGGTCTCTAAGGTTGAAGAAGGTCCGGTCTACCAAACCTACACCAATCAAGGTGTGATCAATGATGTATGATATCAAGACATAGTGTATTATCTATTACAAAATTGTTTCCCATAGGAGATGAGTGGTTCCTAGAGAAGAGCCTTGAGAATCAAAAGAAGCTCCTACATGTTGAAGAATGAAAAACTATATAAGTGCAATTATGAGGGTCTATACCTAAGGTGCTTGGATAGACTCGAGGTGAAGCAAATCCTAGAAAATTTTGATGACAAATATGGAATAGGACATGGGTTAGCTGATGCAACTACCCACCAAATCTTAAGGGCAAGACATTTTTGGCCTACAATATTCAGGGACACCAGCGAACATGTGAGGTCTTTCCACACTTGCCAAACTAGCGCAACTCGAGAGAGAAACCCCACAATGCCCTTACAACCAGTATACGAGGCACGCCCTTTTGCCCAATGGGGCTTATATTTTGTTGGAATGATTAACCCCCCTTCGTCTGCAGGACACAAGTTCATTTTGATAGCTACTGACTATTGTACACACTGGATGGAGGCTCAAGCACTGAATAATTGTACTACAAAGGTCATGACCAAATTCTTGGAGGAGCGCATAATAACCAGGTTTGGGATGCCATTTTATCTGGTATGTGACAATGCTCCCTCTTTTTCTTCTGCCTCCCTCACACAATGGACCTTTGAAAACCAAGTAATCCTCAAGTTCTATTCAAATTATTATCCACAAGGCAATGGCATAGAAGAGCCTACAAACAAGAACTTAACGATAGTGATCAAACATCTCTTGGATGACAACCCTAGGGATTGGCACACACAACTAAAATACACTTTGTGGACTGATTGCGTAAGGATAAAAAATTCCATTGGGATGTCTCCATACCAACTGGTCTATGGCTTACAACCGGTCTTCCCCATGAACTTAAAGATCCCAATCCTGAGATTCATGGAATGATATGTGGGAGGAGAAGATCAAGTACAAGTTAGGCTCATGAATCTCCTTAACCTAGAGGATAAGTGAACATTGGATCTGGAGCACGTATCAAAGTATCAAGCCATAGTCAAGAGGTGGTTCGACAAGAGAGATACCATTAAAGCCTTCAGGATCTCTGACCTTGTCCTCATGTGGGATGAGGAAAAAGAAAAGCTGGACATCCACACCAAGTTCCAAAGACTATGGACAAGCCCTTACCAGATATCAAAGATCCTAGGCGAAAACAATTTTAGGATCAACACTTTGAACAAAGAGTTGACCCCATTTCCAGTCAATGGGAAATTCCTCAAACATTACTTTGGATCCTCAGTAGGATTACTTTCCATCCCTTGTACCATAGTCCCTTTTTGCTTATACGTTTCCTTTCTTTTTCTTTTCATCTCCTTCACCGTCAGTCCTTTCTTCCATTTGTGGTGGTTTTTCCTTTTGTCGGGGCTCATTTCATTGTTTTGGGTCAGTGTGTTTTGGATCCATTCCAAGGTAGTCCATAGATCAGAGTAGGGGTATTTCTTAGTCAAATTCTCCAAAGATATGTGCAACATAAGGGACACTACTTCGTGCAATTTAAGGTGTTTCATCACGCGGTTGTTGGTATACCATCGTGTGGACTTTGGCATCAGAGGGAAAATTTTATTTGCTACTTTTTTGTTAGCTGTCTGCAGACTTACGCAAACTTTCTAGTTCCTCGTGGTCTTTTGGCATTTCTTCGCGCGACCCGTATAGAATATTCGCGTGGCTTGCGGAGAATATTCACGTGGAATCTTCCAACATTTCTTTGCACGGCCTACAGGGAATCTTCACGTGGCCCACAGAGAATCTTCACGCGGAATTTGACAAAAGAGAGTTTAAAAAATTTCCAGATTTATCATGCTATTTTCTAACCACTAATGTTTTTTGTTTGTAGTGTTTTTCTAATTTTTCTTTCTAAAACAACTTAACATGTGGTTTGCAAGATCTTGAAAAGAAGACTCAAATAAAGACTACTAACGAATCATCTTGCAATTTTCCTTGGTCGATAGCATGCTAAACTTTGTACTTGCATTTTTTTTTGTTTTATTACAATAGGAACCCACATGCAAGACTTCTAAAATAAACTGCTATTTTTGTATTTTAGGAATGACAATGATGTTAGGAAACTATGTGCTCACCCTTTTGGGATGATCAAAAATCCAGAAGCATTGTTGTCATTTTCTTATATGTTTGAAGTGTCTTTTAGATTGTAATCCTAAGAATTATATGAACATATCCTCTCTCCTTTCCTTTGTGGATCTTGGGTGTAAGAGAAACTCATATAATTATTTTAGCATGGCTACCTCCCAAGTGATTTAATAGAGCTAGTGAGAGTGGATTGCCCAACTGCTAACAGGCTAAAGCCAAGCTCTTCCAAACCGGTATATCAAAAATGTCATTTTTATTAATCTCACAGTGAACAAGTGTTGAATGCCTTCTACCGGGAAGAAGATCTCCCTCAATACCCTTGTGGTGCGTTAAAACATACAAAACGTAACTTATGTATGCTGGGAGGCCTCCATAATGGAGATAATCTTGCACAAGTATAACCACCTAAATGGATGCCTTGACTACAAACTTTGTTTTAGTGACCAAAAATCCTCTATCTATTGGTGCGGAAGGTCAGAGACCGACTAAGATGTCCCACATTTTCATGGCTCTTAGTAGAGACAATGGTCCCTTTGGAAAGTGATTAACCTTAGGATTCAAATCTTGGTGTGCCTAAGAAGTGAGTGCACTATAATGAGGATCCCATGCCTCTAATCTTCTAAGTTGTGTTCTATGAGTAGACATGGCTAAACTTTGGTTCAACTGGGAATTCAATAGATATTTCCTTGGCTTACCTAGGTTGTGGAGTAACTGTTCTATTTATAACAAACAATCTTCTTGATGTGTCTTGTGAGTGAAACATCAAAAAATACACCAAACATCCAGACAAACATCAAAATGATCAACAAATCTACATTCTTTAGTGTTAAACTGTCAACTTGCCCAATTTGCTATCCTGTCATGTTTAGTCTTCCTTGGTTGATCTAGATTAGATTAGGTCACTTAACACGTTGTTAGAAGCTTGTTTACACTTTGGATTCTTGCATTTTGACCTCTTGAACTAGTAATCTTTGATTTCACAAGTGACCTTGTTTGGAGTTGGTGAGATAGAAACCATCCTTGTTGAGAAGATAAACCTTTGGATCCTTTGATAACACACTTGGAGAGTTTTTGTAATCTCTTGTCCATTCACTTTCATAAAAATTCAATTTCAATCAATATAACTTGGGTAAATCATCCTCCTGATCCATATGTGTTAGGGTATTCACCCATTCAGTGGGCTCCTCTATGGAAGTGTTGGTTTATACCCCTTGCAAAATTCTATCTTATCACCTCTCTTTTGGACAAGTGAATGCTTTTACTATCCTAGTTTGGTACCAACATTTCTTAGGGTCATGCTATCACCTAGTACCTCTTTTTTTTCATTCCAGTTACAACAAGATATCAAGTAGATCAAGGAAAGTGACCTCAAGTGGTCTTTAACCAATTACCCTTAGTTCAAACTCACCAAAAATGTAAGGAAAAAGAACCTGTATTTGATCAATCACCTAGGAACAACTCAGAAGTTTGGTTTGATTCCAAGAGTCACCTTAGTGAGTTGGGTACACCAGGTTAGAATATTCTCACTTAGATATGGATATGAGTTACACAATGACTCGACAAGAGAGGGAAGACATGGATAAACACCTTGATGACATATTTGTAAAACATGGAGATACCATTTTGTTTGGCAGTTCCTCTCGTGGTAGTCAACCAGCTTCACCCCTTATCTCAACTAGATATTTGGATGCACACCAAAGGGCTGAGAGAGGTAAGAGGCAAGCCTATCAATATGAGCAATCACAACATGAAAACCAAGATGATGAACCTTATGACACTCGCATAAATGCAACATACACCAATAATTTGTTTTGACATTCAAGACCAAGTTCACCACTCAAAACATCTTCAAGGTACACAAGTGAAAGACTTAAGAGAATTGAGCATGAAAAGAAAGCCTTCCTAGATGAACAAGATGAAAAGGAAGAGAAAATTAGATTCCTAGAGTTGGAGAGACAAACCTTGATGAAAATAGAAAATAAATCCCTCTAGGAGGAGCAAGATAGACTCTTGGCTCAGCGACTTAATGACCAATTTAATAACATGCGTGTTAGTGGTGGAAATGAATCTCCTCCATCCACTTCTCCTGAGACTCCACAAAGTGGAAGACATTCAAGTATGCCATCATGATCTCCTACCCTTAGAGGAAGAAGGGCTTCAAGACATGATCATTATAGGAGATGAACACCTCCTAGGAACTCAAAACAACCTTCACAACATGCTCATCATGGTTCACAATATGGGGGTAGTAGCTCAAGTTTTGACCTCAACTCCCAAGACTTCATGAAAATGCAATAAGAACCACTCTTCCAAAAATATGTGGAGAAATATTTAGATTAAAATAAAGACAAGTTCCTAGAGAGTTTAATCAACAAGGGAGTTAGAGTCCCCTACAACTTTGATGTGGACAAGAAAATTAAGAACCAAGGTCCATCTTAAGAGGAGGAGATCAAACAACATAAGAATATGATGGGAATGGAGATCCACATGATCATGTGCGCCAATTTTATACCACAAGTTTTGAGTTCCATCAAGATGAATTGTACCTCATGAGATTGTTCCCAAGGAGTCTTAAGGGTCAAGCGATGGAATGGTTCACCAACATAACTCCTCCCATTAAGACTTTCAAAGAGATTTTCCATAGATTTGTTCAACACTTTGCATACAACCTTTCAAGATCTATCACCATGTTGGACTTGTGTAACTTAAATAAAAATCATGGGGAATCCTTTGTCACTTTCTTGTAAAGGTGGAGATGACAATTCTCTTGCTACTCTAGAACCATCCTTGAAAATGAGAAGATTGAAATCCTTGTTAGCAACTTGGTTTCCAAAATGCGATATGAAGTTAGGAAGATGGTTTTTGATTCCTTTGACACCGTGTTTTAAACCACATGTAGGATTGAGGATGTTCTGAAAGAACAAGAAATTTTGACAAAAAATGGAAAAAACAACAACAACAATGGTCAAAATTGTTAGAATGAATTTAGAATAATTGAGGGGGGGGGGTGAATCATTTATCCACAATTATATATGTGCCCATTAAAAATTCATACCAAATTAAGCAACTCAGATCTGCTCAACAATGATAGCATAAGTCAACAATATAAGTATGCAGTGTACTATTCAAATGAAATAAGCTTGTAGAAACTTAAAAGTAAAACACAATATAAACATTCACACAAGTTGACACCATTATTTAACATGGAAACCCAATTTGGGAAAAACCACCAATAACATGCTATCAAGTTTTCACTCTTCTGAAGTGATGCCTTGTTAAGAGCCAACCATGTTAAAGGTTACAAAACACATTGCGAAATGTGACCTGGTTAAAGGATTTAATCACCTTGTCAGGAGTGGCCTTGTTAGAGGACTTAGAACATTCCAATCTGAATGTCACCTTGCTCAAAGGATTTATACAATGATTGTTAGGTCAACCTGGTTAAAGGATTTGAATTGATACAATGGTTAGAAATTAAGCACCAGGTTTGATATGATTCATACAACTTACTTTGGAATCCAGATCCAATTTATCTCTAATGTTAATTTACTGAGTGGTCTCTATTCTCATCTTAAACTCCAGATCTACTTGGGAATTCATGAAACAATCTCTCTCTGCTTCTCTACTCAGCCTTCTTTGCTTAGATCTTGTCAGTCAGTCAATTAACCATGCAATCCTCTTGCATACTCTGCATACACATCTATGTTGGCTACATCCATGAATAACCCCTTGAGGTTATCATATACCTCTCCCTCTAGGTCAGATACATGTTTTTCTGCTTAATCAAGATCATAGATCTTAGGTTTGGTTAGATCCAACGAATCTTTCCATCATTAGGTTTAATTTATTTCTCCAATACAATCACCAATTAAATATTTGATCCAAGCATTAATTACATTTACCCATGCATTTACATAGTGTAGATCAAACATGCTTATCCTTAATTAACTTTACATATCCCAATAAAATCAACTATGTCGGCCAAAGATCTTAAATCTCATCAATCATCAAAATACTGCTGCTTGGCCAACACTGTGTTCCTCGGCAATTTACTAATGCTTGACACATACAAGAAAATATGCTTGGCACACACTGGTGCTTGGCCGACACAAAACTTGGTCAGCATAAACTGTTCTCAGTAAACTGCTAGTGAAAGATAAACAACATATCACTTTGCCAATGTGCCAACTGATAAAGTACCCTTTCTAATTCCTCTTAACTCAACCATTCTTCTTGGTCTTCTTTTTAAATCTCCTCCATCAATCAATAGATATGGTACTCAAACAAATAGCAATAGTCTCACCAGTTAAGGTTTGACATCAATGACAAAACAATAATTATTTCCATTGTAGCTTTCCAAGCAATATTTCCAATAATCTCCATCTTTGGCATTGATGGCAACACAAAACAATAAAACAATAATATTACAAGCATAGTTACCATAGAATCCAAAAAGTCTACCTGTGTTCCTTGGTATGAACAAATATTCATTAATGTCTTTAGCTTCATTCTAAATCTCATCTTGTAAAATGTCTCTCCCTTTGTGTTTGTAATCACACTGATATCTTTTTGTTTCTGTTCATCTATAGAACTCCCTCTTTCATAGTGATCTCTCCCTCTGTATCTTCTTTTCTGTAATCTCTCCCTCTCTGACAATAATGCCAAAGACGTTGACACCTTCATCATACAGATTCTTCTGTTCTAAACTTTGTATCATGTTTTTCCTGTCATCTTGCTTATGACTGATTTACTTTTTTGTCCTAGTCTGTATTTCACAAATTTAGGCATCATCCTAAAGTGTAACTGGGTGTGCATCAATGTGAAAAATATTTTGATTATAATATTTGATGCAACAGTACCATTTTGAACTAATTAGCTTTCATTAGGGGTATTACCCCCAATTTACCTCATAGATACTCATGAGCATCTTTGGGTAGTGCCTTTGTAAATATGTCTGCTAAGTGTTCATTAGTGTTCACATGTTTCAGTCTCACTTCCTTTTTTTGAACTAGCTCCCTCAAGTAATGATACTTGATAGCTATATGCTTTGTCTTAGAGTGGATATTAGGGTTCTTTGAAATATTAATGGCACTCGTGTTATCACAATATATGACAACTGGTTCTATGGTTTCTTCTTTCATACCTTTCAGTAGTATCTTCAACCACAAAATATTAGAGCAATTAACTGCTACTGCCACATACTCAGCTTCAGCTGTAGATTGTGAGGTGCAGTTCTATTTCTTTCTTGTCCATGAAACTAATATTTTTCCCAAAAGAAATGCTCCTCCTATGGTGCTTTTTCTGTCATCTACATTTCCAGCCCAATCAGAATCAATATAAAATCTGAGTTCAAATTTCTCATTCTTTCTGTAATACAGACCATATTCATCTGTTCCTTTCAAATATCTCAGAATCCTTTTTACTGCCATCATATGAGTTTCTTTGGGATTGGCAAAAAATCTAGCAACAATACCAACAACTAATGCAATATCAGGTATACTATGTACAACATATTGCAGCTTTCCAATCATTGATCTGTAGAATGTTTGATTTACTTCTTTTGTCTCATCATTTTTGTTTAACTTCTGTCCAGTAGCCATGGGTGTACTCATTGGTTTTGAATCTTCCATTCCAAAAAAATTTAGTATCTCTTTGACATATTTTGATTGAGTAATATAGATACCATTCTTCATATGATATATTTGTAAGCCAAATTTTTTTTTTATCTCACCAAACATAGACATCTCAAATTCAGGTCGCATCTCCTTTGCAAATGCTTGGCATAACATATCTTGTCCACAAAAGATAATGTCATCAACAAAAATTTCAGCTAATAAAGTACCTTTACTTTTCTCTGTCTTCAGATATAGATTTTTGTTTTTGTTGGTTCTTGCAAATCCAATCTTCATCAGATAGTTGTGCAATCTTTCATACCATGCTCTGGGTGCTTTCTTTAGTCCATATAGTGCTTTGTGTAGCTTGCAAACCATATTCCTTTTTCTTAGGTCTACAAATACATTAGCTTGTTCAATATAGACTTCTTCTTCTAATATTCCATTTAGAAATAATGACTTCACATCCATTTGATAGACTTTAAATCCTTTGTAGCCTGCATATGCAAGTAAGGTTATGACACCTTCCAATCTTGCAACTGTGGTGAATGTTTCTCCATAATCAATTCCTTCCTCTTGTGCATAACCCTTGCATACCAGTCTATCTTTCTTTCTTGTTACCTGTCCATGTTCATTCAGGTTGTTTCTGAATACCCACTTAGTACCAATTACATTTTTATCATTCGGCCTAGGTACAAGTGTCCAAGTATTGTTCTTTTCAATTTGTTCAATCTTTTCGTTCATGGCTTGAATCTAGTCTTCATTTTCTAAAGCATATTTTACTATTTTAGGCTCAAAATCACATAACAAGCAGGTGTCTTCTCTGAATTTTCCTCTTGTCATGAGTGCAGAATATTTTTTTCCTATGATTTGATCAGGTTTTTGGTGCCTTCTAACATACTTTGCCAAAGTAGGTTCTTTTTGTGCTTCAGATTGATCATTCATGTTTAATCCAGGTTGAAATTGCGACTCCACATCTCCATCAGATAGCTCGGTAGTCACCTCCTGTTGCCTAGCAATTTTGTTCTGTGACTCGACAGGTGTAGACTGTTGCTCAGCAACTTTAGTTTTAGTTTCAGGTAATTCATTAGAATATACCTCATCAGGATAGGTGAATGATTTGTAACTCTCAGGCTCAATCATGCTTTCTTCTTCATTTCTTTCTGCACATTCATCAATTCTAACATTTTCACTTTCCACAATTTTGTTAGTGTTAGAATTCAAACACTTATATGCCTTACTCTTAGTTGAATATCCAATAAATATGCCTTCCTCACCTTTACTATAAAGTTTTCCATTTCTGTTATCCTTCAGTATGAAACATCTACTTCCAAAAATTTTAAAGTAGCTTACACTAGGTGCATATCCATACCATTTCTCATAAGGTCTAGTATTTGTACATTTCTGACTTGTACTCTGTTCAAGGTATAAACTATTGTACTTACAGCTTCTCTTCAATATTTTTGTGCAACATTTTTCTCCATCATCAATGTTCTGGCACAATCCATGATAGATCTGTTTCTTCTTTCAGCTATACCATTCTGTGGTGGTGTCCTAGGTGCAGACATATATCTTTTTATCCCTCTGTCATTGCAAAAATTATTAAACTCATTTGAAATAAACTCGCCTCCTCTGTCAAATCTCAAACATTTCAGATTTTTACCTGTCTCCTTTTCAACTTTTGCCAAGTACCACTTAAACAACTGGAATGCATCTGATTTTTCTTTAAGAAACATAATAGTCATCATTCTAGAGTAATCATCAACAAATAAGATAAAATATTTTTCTCCACAATAAATTTTCTCACCAATGGGTCCACAAAGGTCAATATGAACCAATTCTAGAATATTGTCAGAAGTATGAGTTTTTCTTTTGAAACTAGATTTAGTCATCTTGCCTAATTGACATTGCTTGCACATTGCATTTTCAGGTTTCTTTAACTTAGGCAACCCTCTATCCTTTTTCAATTTGCTTATGCTTACCAACTTATCAAAGTTTACATCACACAACCTTTTATGCCATAACCAAACATCATTATATTGTGCAAACAAGCATGTCTCATCATCTAAATACATATAGAACAAGTTACCTTTTGTTTTCTCACCACCTCCAACTAATTCTCCATTGGCATCATAGATCTTTGCTTTCCTGTGATGGAATTCAACTCTGTAACCCAAAGTATTCAGCTGTGAAACACTCAATAGGTTATACTTAAGATCATCAACCCAATATACATCATCACATCTGATTTTGTCAGTTAATTGAATTGATCCTTTCCCTTTAACACGACATGGGGAATCATTTCCAAATTTAACATAACCACCTTTACACTGATCTAAGGTTTCAAATTTTTCTTTATCACCGGTCATGTGATGTGAACAACCACTGTCAATAATCCAACAATCACCTTTACTCATATAAGAAATTGGTGCAATTTTCTCATCATCATCAAAATCATCTTTCATTGCAACATACATAACTTCTATATAATTTTCATTAGATTTGTTAGAATCATTGTCAGAAGCTTCTTCAGCTATATAGAAGGACTTCTTACCTTTGTCTTTGTAATCCTTGTACTTCTTGAAGTCTCGGTCACCATTTCTATCTTTATTCTTGTTGTCTCTTCTTTCATCTTTGTCATTCTTATCAGGACATCTTGCAGCAATATGACCAACTTTGTTACATGAAAAACAAATAATAGGAAGTTTACCTTTGAATTTTCCTTTTCCTCTTGATAGTCTTCTTTCCATAAGTGCCTCAAGTTCTTCTAGATCATCATCAGAAGTGTCGTTGTCACTATCCAAAAATTTATTTCCTTTGTTTGATTTGTTGAGGACCATCTGGGACTTGAATGCAGATTCAATGGCTTGTGGAGTATATTTATCAAAATTTGACATCTCAAATGTAGTAATTCTTCCTACCAAACTTTCCAAAGTTAAATTTTTGTTAGGAGTACATCTCAATTCTTGAATTGTAGATACTCTAATAGAATAAATAGGAAGAAGTGTTCTTAGTACCTTTCTCATGATGGTGTTATCATCAATGGTTCTGTTAGCTCCTCTAATAGCATTTACAACTTCCTTTATCCTACCTTAATATGAAACTATATTTTCTCCTTCTTGCATTTTCATTTCATCAAACTTACCTCTCAAGATTTCATATTTGGCTCTTAGAACATTTGTGTCACCTCCATAGACAATTTCAAGAGTATCCCACATTTTCTTTGTGCTTGTATAGTCCTTTATGTCTTCAAACTCATGATAGTTCAGGGATGATGCAATCTCCAACATTGATTGATTATGTTCTTTCTTTTCTCTTAACTATGCAGCATTGAGAGCTCCTATAGGGGCTACATATTCTTGATCAACAAGACGTTTAGCAGAATCACCAACACTAGCCAAATGAAATTTCATCAGACTTTTCCATACTGGAAAGTTGTCCTTGTTCGACTTTGGTACCTCCCTTTTATACATCTTGATCTTTTGCTCCAAGTACCTTAAAAAAATTTCAAGAGACCAAAGATCTTATAGAAATTGTTAGAATAAATTTAGAATAACTAAGAGGGGGGGTGAATCAGTTATCCATAGGTCTATATGTTTCCATTAAAACCTTATACCAAATTAAACAAATCAGATCTTCTCGGCAGTGATAGCATAAGTCAACAATATAAGTATGCAGTTTACTGTTCAAATAAAATAATCTTGCACAAACTTAAGAATAAAACACAATATAAACATTCACATAAGTTGACACCAGTATTTAACGTGGAAACCCAATTTGGGAAAAACCACCAATAACATGCTATCAAGTTTTCACTCTTCTGAAGTGATTCCTTGTTAAGAGCCAACCCTGTTAAAGATTACAAAAAACATTGATAAATGTGACCTGGTTAAAAGATTTAATCACCCTGTCAGGAGTGGCCTTATTAGAGGACTTAGAACATTCCAATCTGAATGTCACCTTGCTCAAAGGATTTATATAGTGAATGTTAGGTCAACCTGGTTAAAGTATTTGAACTGATACAATGGTTAGAAAGTAATCAGAAGGTTTGATCTGATTCATATAACTTGCTTTGCAATCCAGTTCCAATTCACCTCTAATGATAATCCACTGAGTGGCCTCCATTCTCATCTTAAACTCCAGATCTTCTTGGGAATTTGTCAAGCAATCTCTCTCTACTTCTCTGCTCGGCCTTCTTGGCTTAGATCTTGCCAGTCAGTCAATTAACCATGAAATCCTCTTGCATACTCTGCATGCACAACTATGTTGGCTAAATCCATGAATAACTTCTTGAGGTTATCATATACCTCCCCCTCTAGGTCAGATACATCTTTTGTCACTTAATCAAGATCGTAGATCTTAGGTTAGGTTAGATCCAACGGATCCTTCCATCATTACATTTAATTTATTTCTCCAATTAAATCACCAATTAAATCTTTGATCCAAGCATTAATTACAGTTACTTGTGCATTTACATAGTGTAGATCAAACATGCTTATCCTTAATTAACTTTACATATCCCAATAAAATCAACTATGTCAGCCAGAGATCTTAAAACTCATCAATCATCAAAATACTGTTGCTCGGCCAAAACTGTGTTCCTCGACAATTTACTGATGCTTGACACATACAATAAAATATGCTTGGCACACACTGGTGCTCAGCCGACACAAAACTTGCTTGACATAAACTGTTCTCAGTAAACTATCAGTTAAAGATAAACAACATATTACTTTGCCAATGTGCCAACTGATAAAGTACCCTTTGTAATTCCTCATAACTCAACCATTCTTCTTGGTCTTTTTGTTAAATCTCCTCCATCAATCAATAGATATGGTACTCAAACATATAGCAATAGTCTCACCAGTTAAGGTTTGATATCAATGACAAAAAATAATTGTTTCCATTGTAGCTTTCCAAACAATATTTCCAGCAAAAATAACAATAACTCTAACAAGGATAAAGGAAAGAACTCACATTGGAATAGGAAGAAACAAGTGGTCAATGATGGAGTTGTGGACTCCTCCCAACCCAAAGATCAAACTGTGCTCCACTTGTCTAGTGCTATTCAAGCCATGAAACTCAATGCATCTAATCAACAAGAGAACAAGCCAAGATACCAAGATAGGCCTAAGAAAGAAAGACGTCAATTTTCAAAACTTTGTGATTCATATGAGGATGTCTTGAAAACACCCATTGCCAAAACCTTGCACATCCTCAAGATCCCGTGAAGTATTATATACCTGATGTTAAGCCACATTGGTGGGATGAGAAAGCCTTTTGCAAGTTTCACAATGGTATTGGACATGACATTGAACACTATTGGAAACTCAAACATATCATCCAAGATCTCATTGAAAGTAGAAAACTTAAGATAGATGGATTGAACACCAATGTCAATCATAAGGCATTCAAAGAACCTTTGTCCAAGTATGAGAATGGGGAACCTCTTAAGCTAAGAACGGCGAGGCTAAGATCAATTACACTTACATAGATGTGGAGAATACTATCAACATGCTTGAAGTTGTAGAAGGAAATGTCAACATGATGAGGGGTAAAGATACCTATGGTTATGATCTAGACATGGAATCTCCTCCTATCTTTGATGAAGAACCTATCATGGTGCTAAGGGGTCCTAAGTCTAGAGCATCCTCGCAAAATCTCAATGCTTTCACACGAAGTCAAGGTCTCATTGTCATTAGAGGACCCAATTCAAGTCAATCAAGTAAACCTAAGCTAGTGGCATCCAAGAATGTCACCTCAAAACTAGTAGTCAATCCTAAGTCAAGCTATAATCTTGTTGATTAGTTGCAAAGAACCCGAGCTCATATTTTGATCTTTGAGTTCTTAGAGTTGTCCCCGAGCCACAAGCAAGTCCTTGAGGATGCTTTGCATGCAAGGAATATCCCCAACAACTTAGACATTGATCAATTCTAGAACATGGTTTAACCACATTTCTAGCCCTCATTACCTTAATTTTTTGGAGGATGATGATAAACCTTTTAGCCACCCACACAATCTCGCTCTTCATATTGAGGTCAGGATCCACAAAACCCATGTTAGGTGCGTGTTGATAGATGGGGGTGCTGGGATTAACATTTGTTCCTTTAGTCTTTTGAAAGAGTTGGGCTATTCTGAAAAAGTAATAGATACCTGGAAAAGGATCACCATCAAATCCTATGATGAGGCGGAAAGAAGTTCCAAGGGGTTGGACATCCTTCCTGTTAGGATTGGCCTATTGAAAAATATATTTTATTTCAAATAGTTCATGCTGGCCCACTTGCATATAATATCTTGCTCGACAGACCGTGGATTCATGATATGCAAGTGGTGCCATCTACCTATCATTAGTGTGTTAAGTTCCTTACAATGGAATAGATATTTGTATACCTAGGGATAACACTGTTGGAGATTTGCCTTTGTGCAAATAGTTGACTGTATGTTTGTCATTGATGAAAACATATAGTATACAGTAGTGTAATGTATTCACTTTTTAGTATGGATATGTTGAAGCCTTGTGCGACTAATTTTATGTTTTAGACATATTTATGATACCATGTTCATACAGGTAGATTCAGAAGTTCAGTAACAGTTGAGTTATGTTACTTTGTTTACCAGCCAGAGTTTCAGAGGATTGTTTTTAGAAATCTGAAAGTAATCTTATTGATTCTTTAGTTGTGCCTATCTATGGGATATGCGTGTTCAGATTCATGTTTAGTTATGATTCAAAGATAATTAACCAAAGGCGCTAAACGAGTTTCATCTGAAGTGTGATGTTTGGGTAATTTTGGTGAAGCTGACTATGTGAAGTGATGCGTCTATTCAGTTTGAGTTGCACGGTTCTAATTATGTTGTGTGCTTAGTTTAGCCAACAAGAGAAGCATTGAAGGGATTCCTACAGCTGAAAAAGATCATATCTTTTGGAGAAGATAAATATAGGAGTTCATTTGTAAACACTAAGTGTGAATGATAAGAAAAGAGATAGAAAAAGAATAGAACAGAATACTAATTGTTTTGGGACAGTAAAGCCATTTCATTCATCACTTAAAGATCTATGTGAAGAAGCAGAGAGTATACAATTCATTGGAACCGATCAAGACAGTGAGTCCTCACCGCTAATAGGGTTATTTGTAAAAGACTCCTAACAGGGTCTGACCCTTAACCAGATCCCTGTACTTATTGCATTGTAAATATCAAATCCTAACAAGGTTTTAATATCTTATAATAGGGATTATTATACTCAAGTACAGTTCTTTGTAGGTGCTAATTCCCATTGGGGTTTTTACCTATTTTGGTTTCCCTATAACTAAAATTGTGGTATTCTATTTTGTGTTATCTTATTGTGTATATGCTTAATAATATTATGTACTTAATTGGAGAAAATAAATAACTATCTGATAACTGATTCACCCCCACCCTCTCTCAGTTATCCCTTGGGACTATTCCAACAATTGGTATCAGAGCCAAGTGCCTTGGAGAGAAATCCTAACAGCTTAAGGTAGATCAAATGGCGTACTTCAAGAAAGAGAGTCCTAAGTTTGATGGACAAAATTATCTTGACTAGAAGAAAAAAATGATAACACATCTTCAGTGCATTGGTTTTGAGATCTATGAGGTTGCTACTCATGCAATTGATGTTCCTACCTTGAAAGACCTTGCAGAAGAAGACTCTACTAATAAACAAAAGGAAGTATTCACTCAAAATGCAATTGCCAAAGAAGCTCTAATCAGTGCCCTATTTGATAGTGAATTTTCTAAGATCAAGAAGGAAGACAAAGCATATTCAATTTGGAAATACTTATAAGACATGTTTGAAGGAGACATCCAAGCCAAGAATGCGTGTAGAAAGACATGGAAGAAAAGATACAACAATTTAGAGATGCTACCTGAAGAAAACATCAGAGCTTACAATCAAAGGATTAATGAAGCAGTCTTAGGGATCAGGAACAATGGTGGAGAAATTTCAGAGGAAGATATAATGGAAAAAATAATGACTACATTGACATAAGATTATGAAAGAAAGGTAAACATCTTGGATGAAACCAATTCTCAAAGGCCTTCAAAAGAGAAACCTTGATCAGCAAAATGTCTGCATTTGAGATATCAAGATTGAAAACAAAACCTAAAATGGAAACAACTTTCAAAGCCTCAGTTCATGGTAAGAAATCCTTGAGCATCTATAGTAATATTGAGAAATAAGAAGTTGATACAGAACTATAAGAAATCATTGCTATGATTGCTAAGAAAGAAAGGAAAGGTAAAGGAAAATATGAAGGATAACTACCATTCAAATTTTTTTCATGCAACAAAGTTGGCCACTTTGCATCCAAGTGTCCTACAAGAGTCAAGAAGTTCAAATCATATTACAAACCCAAATATACTAAGGAATGTTATCATGATGAAGATGGTGTGAATGATGATAATTTAGGAGAAGTTGAAATTGGATTCGTTGCAATTAAATATAATGAAAAGATGATTGATGAAATATAAATTGAAGATGAAAAGAAAGCACAAGAATTGGCTTTAGTTTCACAAGAAGACATCAGAACAGACTGGATCACAGACAGCGGGTGTTCACATCACATGACAGGAGACAAAGATAGATTTGTAAATCTAGTTAAGTACAAAGGTGGCATGGTTAGATTTGGAGATAAAACTCCCAAACCTATCATAGGCAAAGGATCTATCACATTAAATGGAAAGAACAAAACAGATGATGTTTTGTATGTTGATGGTTTACATCATAACTTACTAAGTGTTGGACAGTAGCTTGATAAAGGATATCAGTTGGAATTCAAAAACAACAGGTGCACTATTAACAACAAAGAAGGAGACATGATTGCATCAGGTTAAAAGACCAAAGGTAATATTTTTCAGCTTAACTCCGAAGTAATTTGTTTTGTTGCAAAAGTGGATGACAGTTGGTTATGGCACAAAAGACTTTGTCATATCAATTTTGACAACATAGTAAAGATAAGAAATATAAAGGAAGTAAGAGACCTTCCTAGTATTGCAAGACCAGTTGATACTATGTGCAGGGAATGTGTGATGGGAAAGCATATGAGGACCTCATTCAGAAGCAAATAGAACTCTGTAGAGAACAAACTAGATCTAGTGCATACAGACTTATGCGGACCTACTCAAACAAGATCATACTATGGTGAAATTTATTTCATTTTATTTGTTGATGATTTCTCCAGAATGATGTGGGTGCCGTTCTTGAAAGACAAATCTGAAGCTTTTGAGAAATTCAAAATATTCAAAGCTAAAGTTGAAAATGGGTCTGGTTAAAAATAAAATGTCTGAGATCTAATAGAGGAGGAGAATTCACCTCTGACAAGTTTCTTGAGTACTGCGAAGAAGATGGGATCAAAAGACAACTATGTGCACCCAAAACCCCTCAACAAAATGGAATTGCAAAAAGGAGAAACAAGATAATGCTTGACACAACGTGCACTATCATGATTGAAGGAAAAGTTTTGCACACCTATTGGAGAGATGCATTCAATACAACTGTCTATACTATCAACATAATTCAACTAAGACCAGGTGCAGACAAAACACCTTATTAACTTTGGTTTGGTAATGTACCTACAGTAAAATAATTCAAAATCTTTTGGATCAAGTGCTACATAGAGAGAAATCATGTTGTTGGCAAATTTGATGCTAGAAGTGATGAAGGTATTTTTCTTGGTTACTCTACTAAGAGAAAATCTTATAGATGTTTTAATTTAAGGTTGAAGAAAATCATTGAAAGTGCACATGTGAAGATTGATGAGGAGTTCATGATTCAAGAAAGATATTATGAATATGCACCTATTATTGAAGATGAACCTAGACCTATCAATAAAGAAATAGTTATAGAAGAAATGTTTGACTATATTGATGTATCATGCAATAACCTTGAACCAAGTCAAAAAGAATTTCAGATCACAGATGAGAGTGTCACACCTAAAATATCAAAATACACATCTAGATACCATTCAAAATAAGATATCATTGGAGATCAGAGCAGTAAAGTTTTGACAAGATCAAGAGAAAAAGGTTCAACCATTGATGAAGAGGTATGTTTACTTTCACAAATTGAACCCTTAAGTGTTGAAGATGCATGCAATAATTTAGATTGGAAAAATGCAATGCAAGAAGAATTATATCAAATAATTAAGAATGACACATGGGAATCGGTCCCTAGACCTTGTGACAAGAACGTTATCGGAGCAAAGTGGATATTCAAAAACAAATGAATGAAGATGGTACAATGATAAGAAATAAAGCAAGATTGGTATGTAAAGGATATGCATAGAGAGAAGGAATTGACTATTCTGATACATTTGCCCCTATGAGCAGACTGGAAGCTATAAAGTTGTTTTTAGATTATGCAACATTCAAGAACTTCAAAGTATATTAGATGGATGTCAAGTCAGCTTTCCTGAATGGTGACTTGATGAAAGAATTCTACATAGAGAATCCATAAGGATTCAAACCAGACATGGTATGCAGACTAAAGAAATCCCTCTACTGACTTAAATAGGCCCCAAGAGCATGGTATGAGAGACTTGATGGCTACTTAACAAAGATTGGATTCAAAAAGGGAGCAGCAGATTGAAACTAATTCATCAAAGAGACAACTGAAGGATTATTACTTGTTTCTATCTTTGTTGATGATATTATCTTTGGAGGTAATGACAAGCTTAGTGCAGAATTCACCAAAGAGATGCAGAGTGAATTTGAAATGAGCATGATTGGTCTTATAAAATACTTTTTGGGATTAAATGTATAACAGATAGACAGAGGTATATTCATAAATTAGTCTAAATATGTGAAAGAGATATTAAAGAGATTCAAAATTGAATATTGCAAGCCAGTAAGTACTCATATGATAACAAGAAGCAAGATTTCTAAAAATGATGACTCCACAATAATTGACAAAACACTTTACAAGTCCATGATTAGAAAACTCATATATCTCACTCAATCAAGGCCATATATATATTTAATGTAGTTGGAATTGTTGGGAGATTTTCAGTTGAACCTAAACAAAATCACCTAATGGAAATAAAAATAATATTCAAATATCTAAAAGGAACTATAGACTATGGTTTATGGTATCCTAATTCAGAAAATGTAGAACTTCATGTACACACAGATGTAGATTGGGCAGGTTGCGTTGATGACAGAAAGAGTACCTCATAAGGAGCAGTATTTCTTGGACACAAGTTGGTTACTTGGAAAAGAAAGAAGCAAAATTGTATTTCTTAGTCAACAATAGAAGCTTAGTATGTAGCAGTCGCATTGAATTTCTTAACAATGGTTTGGATCAAACAGATGATTAAAGACTTTGGAATTCAGTTTGATTATCCCATTATCATCCATTGTGACAACACCAGTACCATTAATATGTCAAAGAACCTTTTGATTCATGCAAAGAAAAAACACATAGAAATATAATATCATTTTCTAAGAGAAAAAGTTGCAGACAAAGAAGTGAAGTTGGATTATGTGAGCACCAAAGATCAGTTGGCAGACATAGTCATGAAACCATTATCAAAAGATACTTTTGAGTATATCAAGAAGAAGCTAGGAGTAATTCCCTTTCCTGAGTCTGATTAGAACTCACAGAAAATGCATCAGTCCTTAGTGACTGATGAGTGGTTGACTACTCTACTTTTGGAGTAGTACATATGGTTATTTGTATTTTGGAATCCTTTTCCATTGATGTCAAAGAGGGAGTATATAATAAGGGGGAGGATATACTCTGGGGGAGTATATAGTCATGAAAATAAAAATACAATCAAAGGAGATGCAGCAGTGAAGAGGAACCTTTGATGAGGATATTGAGAAGATTGTAAAAAGAAAGAATACACTTTTGGATGATGGTGTTTTTAATCATATGTTGCCATCAATGTCAAAGAGGGAGATTGTTGGAGATTTGCCTTTGTGAAAATAGTTGAGAGTATTTTTTTCATTGATGACAACATATAGTACACAATAGTGTACTGTATTCACTTTTCAGTATGGATATGTTGAAGCCTTGCGCGGCTGATTTTATGTTTCAAACATAGTTATGATACCATGTTCATACACACAAATTTAGAAGTTTAGTAACAGTTGATTTATGTTACTTTGTTTACCAGCCACAGTTTCAGAGGATTGTTTCAGAAAGCCGACAGTAATCTTATTGATTCTTAAGTTGTGCCTATCTATGGGATATGCTTGTTCAGATTCATGTTTAGTTATGAGTCAAAGATAATTAACTAAAGGCGCTAAACATGTTTCATCTGAAGCGTGACTTTTGGGTTATTTTGGTGAAGTCAACTATGTGAAGTGATGCGTCTATTTAGTTTGAGTTACGTGGTTCTAATTATGTTTCATGCTTAGTTTAGCTTAAAAGAGAAGCATTGAAGGGATTCCTACACTCGACAAAGATCATATCTTTTGGAGAAGATACATATAGCAGTTCATTTGTAAACACTAAGTGTGAATGATAAGAAAAGAGATAGAAAAATAACAGAACAAAATGATAATTATTTTGGGACAGTAAAGCCATTTCATTCATCAGTTAAATATCTATGTGAAGAAGTAGAGAGTGTATAAAATTCATTGGAACTGATCAAGATAGAAGGTCTACTCAAACAGTTCATTATCAGATATAGTGTATATCTATTTTACTGAAGGTTGTAGACTTCATCATTTTAGTAGTGTGCTTTTGGATAGTGAGTCCTCACCCCTAACATGGTTATTTGTAAAAGACTCCTAACAGGGTCTAACCCTTAGCCAGGCCTCTCTTAACCAGGTCTCTGTACTTATTTCATTGTAAAGATCAACTCCTAATAGGATTGTAAGATCTTCTAACAAGGATTATTATACTCAAGTACCTATTTTGGTTTCCCCGTAACCAAAATTGTGGTGTTCTATTTTGTGTTATCTTATTGTGTATATGCTTAATAATATTCTGTACTTAATTGCAAAAAAAATTAAGCTAGCTGATAAATGATTCACACCCCCCCCTTCTCAGTTATCCCTTGGGACTATTCCAACAAACACTTTATTTGTTAACTCAATTTCAGCAGGAACTCATGTTCCCCTCAATAGAGAAGCAGAAGACTTCAATGCAACCTTAGCTGATTGTAAAGACAAGCTCAAGTCAGTAGACCTTGGCATGGGAGGTATCAACTCAACTCCCTCACAACATTACCAGTTTCACCTCAGTATTATGGAAAGCCTTCACAAGAAAATAGACCTTCCTCTTCAACTATGACTTTATTTGGCTCGTTTGTAGATTCCTCAGTGCCTATTCAAGATGAGAAATAAGAGACATTTGTTAGACACTGGGTTTATAGAGAAGAGAAAAACATGTCGAATGAGAACTTTTGTCCCTCTCCTAAGGCTTATGGATGAGGGTATACTTTTATCAAATAGATAGGCTATACGGGACATGGCCCTCTTAATCACAGATTGGATGCTAGAGTCGAACCCCTTGATCATCATCTTTTTGGACACACATCTAAAAAGATGGTTGGCCTAGGCTTTGCGAATCACAACAAGCACACTACTACTATCCTTGATAAGTCAGATAGTGAAGATGAACAAGAATACATACCTAGTTTGACAAATCAGAAAGACATCTGTGAAGATTGGGTCCCTTCCACTAAACTCCTCTGGGGAGTTTCAAATATTTTGGTCACTCATGCATCGATTGCAACTTTAAAACAAGAATCAGATGTAGAAGATCCTTTCAGATAATATCAATGAAAGAATCTTGTTTGTTTAATGGAAAGAGAAGGTGTTACTCTTGATGACACTAGACCTTCCATATCACGATGTCCCAAACCTTCATGGTGTAAACATCCTAGTCGCGGTTCAGACACATGTTCATATGAGCATGAATGGGACTCCTTCTTAGAGCCTTCCATAGTTGACATGGATGTTGATTTCATCCACACTTATAGTTCTCAACCTGAGGTAGCTGACGAGTCACATGTAGGATTAGAGGATTTTAACCCAAGTGTTGCCTTAGTGGACAATTCTTCACTTGTTAGGACGAATCCCAATTTGGGTAGCTTAGAAGGATACTTGATGAACTCTAACTCTTCGGTCACTAGCGATAATATCATTCACATTTATAAACTTGAACCAGTCATTGACCTACTGCTTATTCATCCTAACCTCATTGATTGGTCCCAATGCTATCAAGAACTTGAGCTCTTAACATTTAAAAATGATTATGAGATAACTTGCTACCTAAATACCATTGAGCCTATAATCTCTTCCACCAGTGATCCAGCTACCAGCATGATAGATCCAGACATCAAGTACCTTAGTCATAAAATAAAAAGAAAAGAAAATAAAAAGAATAGTAGTTCTAATGGCGAAAACCACTGTGTGGCGGTGTCAGAACCAAAAAAAAAGTAAAAGTAAATGACATATCCAAGGGTGAAAACCTCTCTGAGGTGCCTAAGGATGAGGTACTTGATCGTCTCCCTATCTACTTTCAAGATAGCTCTTCAGTTCTTATTGAACCCACACAAGCAGTCAATTTGCGTACAGATGAGGCCTCGCAGATTATACACTTGGCTGAGTCTTTATCCCCTCAAGAAAAAGAATATTACACTAAGTTCTTACAGAAAAAGAAGATCAAATTTTCATGGACTTATTCAGATATGCCAGGGTTGGACATTAATCTTATTATGCATCACTTGTCCATAGCTTTGGGTGTCAAACTGGTTAAACAAAAATTGAGAAAGATGCATCCTCATGTAGCTCTCCTAGTCAAAGAAGAATTAGAGAAACTCCTTGGTGTGGGATTCATAAGAGCTATTGAATATGTTGAATGGATATCAAACATTGCACCCATTTCCAAACATGAAAAATCCCTTTGAATGTGCACAAATTTTAGAGATGTCAATAGAGCATGCCCAAAGGATGACTTTCCACTTCCCAATATAGACATGATAGTGGATATGACTGCATCTTATGAGATTTATTCCTTGATGGATGGCTTTTTCAGATACAATAAGATTAAGATAGCTCCTAAAGATCAAGAAAATACTACATTCACTTGTGCATGGGGTACCTATTGTTGGAACGTTATGCCTTTTGGATTAAAAAATGTAGGAGCCACCTATGAACTAGCTATGACAACCATTTTTCATGACATGATGCATAAAAAAATGGAAGATTATGTGGATGACACCTTGGCCAAATCTAAGAAAAGAGACACACACTTAGATGGTTTAGAAGTCATTCTAGATCACATGGAACAATTTCAACAAAGGTTAAATCCTAAAAAGTGTGCATTTGGAATTACCTCTAGAAAACTACTAGGATTCATCATTTCAGCAAGAGGCATAGAGGTGGACCCTAAAATAGTCCAAGCAATCATAGATATGCCACCTCCTAGAAATATTAGTCAAATGAGGAGTCTTCAAGGGCGTCTTAAATCTATAAGGTGATTCGTCTCACAGTTGGCAGATAGAGCTCAACCCTTCAACAAGAACTTATACAAAGGAGTCAAATGTGTTTGGAATGAGGATTGTCGAAAGAGCATAGATCAAATCAAGAAATGCTTGGAAAATCCTCCTATTTTAATGCCCCCAATCCTAGGGAAACCTCTTATTCTATACATTGCAGTGATAGAATCTTCCTTGGGGGCATTACTAGCTCAACTTGATGAACATGGGAAAGAAAGAGAAATATACTATATTAGCTGCACTCTTGTTTCATATGAGGTTAATTACACCAGCATTAAGAAAGATTGTCTTGCAGTTGTGTTTGCTTCCCAAAACTTGTGACATTACACGCTTGCGCACACTATAAATCTCATAGCAAAAATAGTTCCACTCAAGTATTTTCTAGGTAATGTTGTCCTCATAGGTAGACTTGCTAAATGGATGATGATATTTTCAGAATTTGACATGCAGTACATTAAGTGTAAAGTAATCAAAGGACAAGCCATAGCAGATCAATTGGCTGATTTCCCATTGCAAGATACTGCACCTATTCAAGTTGACTTCCCAGATGAGCACCTCATGTATATGACTGAAATAACATGGAAGATTTTCTTTTATGGATCCTTTATGCAAAATGGTTCAGGAGCTGGGGTGTTGTTTGTTTCTCCTCATGGGTACATGATTCCTAAGTCTTACAAGTTATTTTCCCATGTACAAACAATATTGTTGAATATGAAGCTTTAACAAATGGATTTAAGATAGCCATATAATGGAGAATCACATAATTACACATCTATGGGGATTCACAACTGCTAATCAACCAAGTTAATGATGAATATCAAACAAAAAATGAGAAATTGGTACCTTACAAGCAAATGGTTGATTCCTTGAAATGATACTTCACATTCGTCGCATTTCAGCAAATCCCTAGAGGAGAAAACAAAGCAGTTGATGCTATGGCTACACTTGCTTCACTCCTTAAGTTAGAGCAACATGAATCCAGATTCAAATTCTTGGTGGAAGAGCTACATCGCCCTATTTATGACTCCCAAGAAATTCATGACATTTTTACCCTTGTTGGTCATGAGACATCTGGTTATGGTGCCATTTACTCATACCTTTATGATGGAATTATACCTGAAACCTTTAACCGATAGAGAATACAGAAACCTTACCCAAAATGCCTCTTGCCATTCCCTTATCTCAGGTGATTTGTATAGGAGGGGTCTAGATGGAACACTTATTAGATGCTTAGAAAAGCAAGAATCTGACCAAGCGTTAGTTGACATCCATGAGGGCGTCTATGGGGGACATTCCAATGGTCTTTCCATGGCCTGAAGGTTTCTTAGGGCTAGGTACTATTGGCCTACAATGTAGATTGATGCAGTATCTTTTGCAAAGTCATGTGAAAAGTTTCAAAAACATGGTAACTTGATACATGCTCCAGGTAGGGAGCTCATTCCTTCTATATCTCATAGGCCATTTCAGCATTGGCCCTTTGATCTTGTTGGGAAGATTCATCCCACCTCATTAGGTGGACACAAGTTTATTATCACTACTACTGATTACTTCACTAAATGGGTAGAAGTTGTCCCACTTTTTGTTTCCTTGGGGAAGACAGTCTCTCTATTCATTCTGAACCATATCATCTGTCGATATGGAGTGCCTTTCGAGATTATCACTGACAACGGAGGCCAGTTCAAAAACAAGGACCTTAAACAACTTTGCAAGAAATTCAAGATTAAACAATATTGGTCCTCCATTTACTTCCCGCAAGGAAATGGTCAGGCAGAGGCATCAAACAAAACCATTCTTAAAATCCTACATAGAAGAGTCTGTAAGAATGGTAGAGATTGGCACTCATAGATAAATCGGGCTTTGTGGGCCTATAGAACAAGTATCCGTACTCCTACTGGGACTACTCCTTTTTCCCTTGCATATGGCGCTGAAGCAGTGTTACCTTTGGAGGTTGAGATTCCTTCACTTCGAGTTTCCCTCAAAGGTCTAGTTACAAATGAAGACTACCATGCCATGAGACTTCAAGAGTTAGAACTTCTAGATGAAAAATGTCAAGCACCATTTGACCATATGAGTGTTTATAAAAAGTGCATGTCCAAAAAATTCAACAAAAAAGTTCGCCCAAGAGAATTCTAAGTGGGAGATCTTGTCCTACGTGAAAATCCTAAGAGTCAAAAACATAGAGATCAAAAGGGCAAATTTGAACCTAATTTGCTTGGACCTTACATCATTACAAAAATTTTTGGGCTAGGTTCTTATTTATTGTCTATAGTAGAGGGAGAGCAGCTCCTTGATCCTATCAATTTCTTACACCTGAAGAAGTTCTATCCATGATGCCCATTATGTCTGGGGGCACGCTTTGTACATAATTATTGATCCTAAAAAAATCCCAAAAAAATGATATACTGTCAAAAATTCTAAAAATTCTCAAATGTCCTAAAAAAATGATCATCTTAGTGAAAAGCTAGCAATAGGCACTTTGATGTATCTCCAAAAAATAATTATATATTCCAAAAATACAAAAAATTCAAACAATTCAAAAATTTAAAAAAATAGAAAAAGTGCCTTGGTGAAAACCTGGAAACAGGCACCTTGGTAGCAAAAAATTGTAATAAAATCCAAGTGAAAACCTGGAAATGGATGCTAATTGAGGCCTTTACACCCCTGTTTCTTAGTGTGTGTCCTTAAAACTTAGCATTTCTCCATCATGCCTTGTCCTTTTTGCCTTGGTTTGGAATTAGTCTTTGTCTTTGTCTAGGGGGCATAATCGTGTTAGCTTCGGTCTCTTGGATGCGTTAGTCTTTAGTAAACCTCACAAGCGGTGTTTTTCAACACCACCCCAACTTTATTTTCAATACAACCCTTGACATCGAGTATTTTTCAACACTTATCAGTTTAGTCTTACCCAGTTTTGTCATGTGATCTTACCTGCTTGCAAGCATTCAATCCTTATCCTCGGAACTCAGTATCAGTTAACACACTTAAATTTTTAAACAGAACACTAAATTCTTGAGCTATGTCATGATCTTTTCTTTGTGTGCTGACTGTTATTGATTTTTGTTGAGTGTCCTTGTCTAATAAGTCTCTCTGGGATGCATAGCTAGAGGACTTGGGGCATGGGGCATGTTTTTATTTGTTTCTTGCTTGTGGGTGTGGTCTTGAAACTCTAGAGTGTGTCTTGTTATCCCCTTGTAACACTTAGGAGATTTGAGGCTTCATCCTTGACTATTTTTGTACAACTGGTCTTATGCTCATCTCGACATCTATGCCTTGATGCGAGCATAGTTTTTCTACATTAAATTGGTTAAGATAACATCAAATTCATCTTGACCTTTATGTCTTTGATGCTTATGTTAGAATATTTCCACATTCCAATCCGATATAAATCACATTCATATCTTCATAGTTGCACTTGTGACTAGTGATGATTGTGTGATTTTCTGATGTACGTTAATAAGGGCCCAATGATGAAAATAAGTTCCTTAACATTCTCTAATGAATGATGAAGAGAGAATCCTATGTTACAGTTCCTCTATTGCAAGTACACCTTTTCATTTTCATGTAGCTTGCATTTTTAGACCTCATGTTAGTTTGCATTTTTAGACTACATTATGAGAGGGTTTCTTTCATCTTGTGTGTGGACTTTTAATCAACTATGGTCATGTTTTGATCTTCATTTCCTTATCTTCTTTCATGATCTTGATCAAAATTTTCTATCTTAAATAGCTAATTGATTTTGGGGCAAATTTTCTTTCTTCTCTCCATTTCCTTCCACCTCTTCCAAATTTCTATCTTCCATTCACTTTCACCCCACTTCTTTTCTTCTAATATAACCTTGGGGCATAATATTTCATGCTTGATAATCTACCTTGGTTCTGTGATCCTTATATCTTTCATCTTACATCAAGAACCTTATCTTTAGTTCAATTTGATCAAATTTATCAATTTGTTGTTTCTCCTCTATCTCATTTCAATTTTGATCACGAGGGGGCAGTACCTATCAAACTTCAATCCTTTATTCAGCTTTATCAACCCTATCAATTTCTCCTCTTGGGGCAACCTTGCTTGAGATTCTTATCTTGGCCATGTCAATTACCTATTTACAGGGGTGTTGACTTTGTCTTTTTCAATTATCTTATCTTTGTCCTGATGTGTTCCCGTTCGTCGATCACACGTCTGGGTTGTTTTGTGATCCCAAATCGATCTCACACTTCAACTAAATTATTTGACTACATGTGTTCCCATAAAGATCACATATTAGTCAAAGAGGGGCAAATGTATGCACCCTAAAATGGTCGCTTAGACTATGAGCCCCCATTCTTCGATTTATCAAATGATGGAATCAATTTATCAAATTCCTGAATCAATGCTTTGCAATATTTTCAATTCAAATCAAGGAAATTGATCAAATCATAATTAATTCAATTATTTCAATATTTCCTAAGGTTTGATCATTTCATCGATAATCTTATTTAATTAAAAGAAAACATCCCTTTTTATTAAATAAAATAATCTTATTTAATTAAAATCTCTCTTTTTATTAAACAATCCTATTTTATGTAATTAAAAGAAAATCCCTCTTTTAATTAAATAAATAAAATCCCCACTTAAATCCCTCTTTATGATGAAAAAGGGAAATAAATTAAATAAATCAAATAAAAATAAATAAAACTCCTTTTTCTTCACACATATTCCTAAGTGGTGGGATTTTCCCTCTAACTTGCCTTTTAGGGATTTATCCCACATTTCTCTTGAGGATGCTTTTCCCTTCACACTTTCCTTTATAAGGAGCCCTCTCTTTCTCATTTGGGATATAAATTTTTTATGCTATTGTTATGCTGCACATTTGGAGAGCAATTTTGGAGAAGAGTTTGAGCATTTGAGCTTGAACCATGCAACTTCTTCTTCTTGTCTTCTTCTCTCATGCATCCATGGCAATCCATTTAGAGTAGATTCATGTTAATTTAGATGCATATTTCCTTTCAATTAAATCAATCTTGCATATTTATTTCATAGATTAGTTTTCATATTTCCTTTCATGCATTTTTATCATATAGATTAGTTTGCTTCCATGCATTGTTAACATATAGAATAGTTTCTTTCTCATTTGCAATGCATATTTGATGATCATGGAGACTAGCATTTTTCTCTCTCTTTTAATCTCTCATTTCATGGTGTACTTGCATGGGCATAACTAGGTCTAAACTGAGGGCCTTCATCACAAACCCTTGCACTCCATGAATAGGGAGCTATGAGTCACCATTTGAGACCTCATTCTTGAGCAATCTTGAATACAATGACTCATAGAATTATGCCAACTTTTCAACACACAACTAGCATCTTCATTCACATGGTAAGATTTCTTATTGAACTTCTTAATCTTATGTCTAGTACCTTTTTCTCAACACCTAGTTGTGAAATAACCAATTTACCAAATCTAAAATATTTTAGAGGTAACATAACTTTATACTTTTTTGTACCTTTCTTAAATCTGCTGGAAAATTTTACTTCAAATTCTTCATCATCATCACCATCTGGAACATCGTCTAATTTTGTTTCTTTGAATGTGATTTTAGGTCTTCTCTTGTCTCTTCAAAACTTTCTTAACTCAAATTTTGAAAGGGTACCAAAAAAATGTTCTTTGGTAAACTTATTTGGATCATATACCTTTCCAATTATCGAGATCTCATTACTGTAGCTTTCTAGTTGCATCATCAAAATCTTATCTATAAAGTCTTCATCAGTAATAGTTCCTCCTTGATTCTTGGCTTCATTCATGACATTTTCAACCATCTAAAAATAGATTTTGATATCTTCTCCACCTTCCATTCTCATATTCTCATAACATATTTTAGCTGTTAGTTTCTTAGATAACTTAACTCTATCATTCCCCTCATAGATCTCTTTCAACTTTTCCCAAAATTTATATGTAGTTTTCAAAGAAATATTTTTTTCTAATTCAGTCTTTGATAAAGCAAGTTAGTAATACGATACCTTGCCTTTTCATTTTCCTAACATACCTTGATTTTTTCATGAGTGGTAAGCCCATTTTGAGGAAATACATACTTGGTCTCCACATGCCTCTAAGTCTTGCAACCAACTGATAGAAAGTATCCTTTCATCTGATCTTTCCATGAACTATAATTTGATCTATCATATGAACAAAGGGATAGTCAATTTGTGTGTCATTAAATCTTCCTCAAGATATTAAACTACTTCACTGAGGAAACAAGATCTAATACCAATTGTTGAACAGGCCCAATAACTGAGAGGGGGGGGGGGGGGGGGGGGAANGGTGAATCAGTTATTCCCACGTAACTTACACAACTTTTCTTTGGTCGGTCAACTCTGAATAACCAATATTAACCACTTTAGATTTTTTGATTAAGCATATCAAACATCCACATAAATGTAAGCATTAAGAATGCAGAAACACTGATACAAAGAACACCAAGATTTTACGTGGTAGCCTAGGATTGTTAAAACCACACAGAAGCTAATTCTAATGAAATGTAAAGCACATTTTAAGGTGACAGCGGTATGGTTTTTTTTATAATGAATCACTGCTAGATTCACAAAGGCTCATTTTCGTTACACAAAGGCTCATTGTCGACACACAAAGGCTCATTTTCAATGCACAAAAGGTTAATATCGATACACAAAATCTCACTGCCACTTGATAGAGGATCATTGTTGATACACAAAGGGATGTTGATCCACACATGAATACTTATCCTTGATATGCAAAAACTAAATTCTACACTCTTGCATATACATCATGAACATTCATCAAGTCAGTCAGACAATTTTAAATAGATCACACCAAGATATTTCCACGGTGGTAAAGAATTAAATGAAGACCACCTCGATGATTACAACATGCCTCACTCAATCCAATACACTAATAAACTCCAAATCATTCAGTTCCAACATATATGATCAACACGTTACATCCATATAACTAGGACCAAAAAAATACAAATGATACACGTACAAATAGGATAAATCCAAACAACCATATGTTGTATCCAACAAAGAGAATTCATTGAGACTTGTCGATGACAATCTTAGCTGAATCATATAGACTATCAGTGCACACCAAATGACACATAATGGATACGACAATCTAGTTGGTTTTACAGTAGTTGATACATTAAAGGTTGGAATAAGGATAAATATTGACATCAATGAAAATATCATAAATCACATCCACCTCACATTGTAAAAATCCCCCCTTTGTCATTGATGAAAAAATTTCATCAATAAAATATCATAGAAACAAACTTACCCCTTTCTCCAACTTTCTCCCCCTTTGACAACGATGACAAATGGCACAAAAACTCCCCATTTCTAACATACTCTTCTCCCCTTCTAGGAAGCCATCAATCACTGATTGAGAAATATAGAAATGAAAATCACTGGACCAATGTATCTAGTGATCACTAGGAAGGGGCAAGATGCACTACTTCCCCCTGAGATACTCAAAAGTATTAGTGTACATCAAAATAAACACAACCAATACTCCAACCCAGCTAGTTCCATAGAAAGCGATATATTAATGGCTGGAATAAGGATATGCTGGCATCAATGATAACATTAATGAAAACATCATAGATCACATCAACCTGACATTCTAACAATGCTAACCATAACACTAAAAATTTTTGAATTGTAACCATTAACCAAATTTGAAACAATAACATTGAATCAAATTGAAGCATAACCCTAAACTCTATTAAACCAAACCCCTAAACATAATTAAAAATTAAACAAATTTCAATGTTAAATGTAATTATTAATTAACTTTAACTCTAACCTTAACCCAAATGGAAATCCAATCCTAGTACTATAAAAATATGCATCCTAACACTACATATATTTGAATACTAAAATTAATAGAACTCAATCCCTAAACATAATTGAATTATAGATTTATTTAAATCGTAACCACTACTAAATTAGGGTTATCAAATCAATTACTACCCAATTCTAATAATACATCTAGTCCTAACCCTAAAACAAAACCAAATTCAACCTTAATCCTAACACTAAATCAAATTCAACCATAACCCTAATCCTAATCTTAAATAAAGAGTAAACAAGTTGAACCCTAACTATACCATTGAATTGAATTAAACCTTAAATTTGAACCTAATGGAACCCTAATGCTAAGGCTAAGTAAAAACTAAACCTAATCATACCTTAACCCTAAAACATAACCAAATTGAATTGTAACCCTAAACCAAATTTAATTTTATTGTAATTCTAATTGAACAATAAACCACATATAATTTTAACCATAAACTAAAATATTTCATAACCCAAAAATCAATTTAACAATAGACGAAAAATGAATTGTAACCTTAAATTGAATCATACCCTAAGTGCAACACTAAACTATATTTAACTCTAACACTAATCCAACTTAAACCTTAACCTTAACTCTAAATTAAGCTAAAACATAAACCTTAGCCTAATTTAATAAAAAAAATAAAGCCATAAACCAAATTGAACCATAACCAAAAAGGAAATTGAACTCTAGCCCTAATATTAAACTCTAACCCTACGTTTAATAAAATCCCAAGCCTAGCACTAAGCCAAAATTCAAATTGAATCTTGATTATATTTTGGATCCTCTTTTAATTCCAAGCCTAACTCTAATTCTATATATAATCCTCACCCCAACACTAAACCAATGTGAATCCTAACCCTAAACATAATTGAAAAATAGAAAAATTTGAACCTTACCCTAATTCTGTACCAAATTAAACGCTAATTACACCTTGATCTAAATCTAATAGAACTTTGAACCAGATAGGTTCATAATGCTAAATTCTATTGAACAATAAAACAAATTGAAATTTGTAATTTAATAAAAAAATCAACCATAATCAAAATTCCAAACTAAATTATACCCTAACCCTAATACTAATTGAACACTAAACCATTACCCTAAACTCAATTTATCATTAAACATAATGGAACCCTATATCCAGGGATAATTATAGTGGCAAATATTCACCATTTGGCAAATGTCTCATGTCAACGACCATGGATTTGGCAAAAAATATATGTATATCTGGTCGGCCCTGTAGCCCAAACTTTATAAATGTTAGGTCAAATTCTCGGCCCCATCACCCATCAGTTTAAATGTAATTTTATCCTTTTCTTTCACCATGTGGCCTATCAAATCTAATTTTTGATCATCGTAAATTGAAAAAAATCACCTACAATTTCCGAAGGTTGTCTTAATCGATGACCCATATTCGCCAATGTTATTTACACATATCTCTATTCCGGAGACTTTTGGTGGAATCTTTGTGTCCTTTAAGATTTTGGCCCAAAATAGAATTCATGCCATTGATTTTGGATCATACAACAGTTAAAAAATAAGGGTTAATTCCTATCAGGCAATATAAAATTAACTCATGGGGCCTTTAAAATCCTAACACTTGACCCGATCTTGGGGGTGGTGTCCCCAAACCCTCGTTGAATAATTTGGGGGGTAATTACACTGATAAAATGAGAAAATTTAGTCTTCAGGTCTGATAATTGATTAAGTGATTTTCTTCAATAATGAAAGATCCACCATAATGTTACAAAATTTTCATACAATTGAAAAAAAAATTGCCAATAAAATTAATATTTTATCCTTTCAAATTAAAAAATTTCCTCCTAAAATAGTGTACAGGAATCGCGAGAATTTTACAAAATTTTCATACGATCAAAAAAAAATTGGCCAGTAAAATTAATATTTGATCCTTTCAATTCAAAAAATTTCGCCAATAATTTTAATTTTTCCTCCTAAAATAATGTAGGATTCACCAGGATTTTACATATTTTCCCAAGGAGGGGTTTCTTAAAGTTTCCCCTTCCTATATCCTAATATAAATTATACCCTAAAACTAACACTAAACCAAATTTTACCCTAACCCTAAACAAAATTAATTGCTAAACTTGAAACTAAACGAAACTGAATTATCACACTAAACCTAATTGAACATAAAACCAAATTCAAGCCTAAACCTGACACTAAACCAAATTGAACCTAATCATAAATCTAAATAAACAATAACCCTAACACTAACCCAAATAAAATCCAAACGGTAAACCTAATTATAGCCTAACTATAACACTAAAAGAAATTGAATCATAACGTTAAACCTAATTCAACAATAAATTAAAATAAACCCTAATCCTAAACTAAATTATACCATACTACTAAGACTACACCAAATTGAACCCTTAACCTAAACTAAATTAAACCCAAATCCTTAAACAAATTCAACAATAAACCTACACATATTTCAATATTAAACCAAATTAAAATCGAGAAATAGAAGACTTTATTTTTTTATAATCAAATAAAATTATATATAATAGAAGAACTAAAGTCTCATATCTCTTAGCTTATCTTATATATATGCTATTATATTTTTTAACATATAACATATAAGAACTATCTTCTAATAGTTATGGTTGTAATTGAAATTTATTATTATAAAAGTAATAATTGCACAACCTATTACAATCAACATTATGGAAAGAGCGAAGATATAACTTTAAATATAAGGTCTATCTTCTTTATCATTAAATATGACATAATTCAACATCATAATTAATTTAGATTTTTAAAAAATAATTTTTCACTTATTAAACATTTTAAATATATATTTGATCAATAATTATTAATTAATAATATTCATAATAAAATATAATATTAAATTTTAATTAACAAATATTTATTTAAAATATTAAAATAATATCTTTTAAAAACAAAAAATTGTCCTATCTTTATTGACCAAATTCTTTTACCCTGTTTGGTTGCACCCCATAACTGGGTTATGCAGCCCATAACCCGGTTATGGGGTGCAATTCCTTGTTTGGTGACCTCTAAATTGAATGTGAATACGGATTTGCAAATCCCCATTTGTGCAAAAATGTG
>MU223436.1:1512944-1529971 GCA_018584345.1 Thuja plicata | reverse complement strand
GGTCCAGTGCACTCCAAGGTTTGTATGATTAAATTGGTTTATATATCTTGTCGGGTCCGGAGCACTACGTCGATTTAACTGTTGGAATGTGGATTTACAAATCCATCTTCCAGGGCAACCAAACAGTTCCAAAAAAGCATAACCAGGGTTTGCATAACCAGAGTATAGATAACCATGATTTGCATTATTTTTCAATTCCCCAACCAAACGGGCCATTAATAACCACCAAGTCACGAACTTGTACAATCTTACAAGTGACGCTGTGTGAACTAAGCTTTGTGCCATATTAAAAACAAAGTCATCATCACCTATATTCCACCAGATCTGTATTCATACTGAAACTAGAATGAACTCATCATGATCTTAGAAAATCTTTACTGAAAACATGAGTTCATGCATTGCATCCGTGGAAATCGAAAATAGCCACAACGCTGCTGCAAATATGTACCTCATGAGTGATTCACAGGTAATCTGTCTTGCAAAAGCTTTTGCGTTCTAACAATGGCGAACCAGTCAGGAAACAAGTAATTCTTCTGAAAATGGCACATTACAAGGAAAGAAAATGTACTGCGTAGTAGTGGTGTTGTGTATAATTGCAAGTGTAGGGGGAAGATCAGCTGGACCGCTCTTGGGTAGATATTATTTCCATGAAGGAGGTCACAGCTATTGGCTCAGAACGCTTTTAACTTCTGTGGGTTTCCCATTGTTAATTCTCCCACTTATCTTCAATGGAGAAACACATTATTCCTCCTTCCCCACCCGCTCTCTAAAAATCACGTATCTCACAATTTGTACAGTTCTCGGCGTTTGTGTTGCGGCCAATAACTTTCTCTAATCGGTAGGCTTTTATTACCTGCCAGTCTCAACCTTCCTTCTTCTCTGCGCCACGCAGCTTGTCTTCACATCGGTATTCTCGATTCTCATAGCGAAGCAAAGAATAAGCCATTACGTGATAAATGCATTAGTACTCATTACTTTAGGAGCAGTTTTACTGGGCATCCAAGCCAAGGGCGAAAGGCCTAGACGAGTCAAAAGTGGAGAGTATAAATTGGGTATCGTTTCCACCATTTTAGGATCAGCGTTGTAGGTGTTTATTCACCTTTTACTACAGTTTGTTTTCAACAAGGTATTTATATTATCTATTCTAAAAAGTGATAAATTGTTGTGATAAATATATGTTATTTTGACTGTTAAATTGTTTGATGTTTAAGAACAGTTAGAGAAGGGGAGTTTTAGAACGGTGTTGGAAACACAAGCGTTGATTTGCATGGTGGCGAGCGGCGTTGTGGTGGCGGGATTGCTGTGCAGCGGGGAGTTTAAAGACATAAGGAAAGAAGCGCAGCACGTCCGGGCGGGTGAGTGGGGGTATATTCTTTCTCTGGTGTGGTCTGCCGTAAGCTGGCAAATAAGTGTTGTGCGGACTTACGGACTTGATTCCATCCTATCTTCCTTGTTTTCTGTTGTGGTGAGCACTTTAACGCTGCCAGTTATTCCCATTTTAGCTCTGTTTGTCTTCGGTGATGAAATTAATTGTTTGAAGGTGATCAGAATGGTGTTAGGGTTTTGGGGATTTATTTCTTACGCTTATAGCAGGTACAAAGAGTGGAGAGAGGCTGGGATCGAGGTTTCTTTGTTGGACAACCCGCTGTAAGATAGGTTTGTAAAATTGGAATCCCCTAGCCTTTTCCTAATATCTTAAATATGTATCTAAAACCTACAGAGAAGGAGAACTAGAAGGAAAATGTTCTTATTCAGGGAAAAAAAAATTATTCCCTCAAATAATGTATTTTTTTTCAAACCTATGTCATCTATGATCTAAGTGAAGGAGTGTTTTAATAATAGAAAAGTTTGAATATATTATTATATTAGTTCTTATGGAGAAAAAATGTTCTTATTAGTATTTGTGCTTAGACTATATAAGTTATTGTAATGAGTTTTGTTAATTAGTTATTAAAACAAACTATATCAACTAATTGATTTTTTTTTTAAAGTATATATGTGTACTTTTTAAGTTATAAAATCATCAAAATTATTTTGTCTGGGTAATAAATTTAGGGTCTTATATACACAGATTTCATGGAAGCACTATGTCTATTGCAATTTTTGAGGCAACTTTTTAAGACACAACTAGATGGAATATCTCATCAACCATATAAAATAATCTAAAGTTTCAAGAATCTATTATTATTAAATTATTATCTTATGAAGGAATGTTTAATAATAGAAGGTAATTGAATATATTATTATAGTAAATTCTTATGAAGAAGGAAAATATTCTTACTTAGAAATAAAAAAATAAGTTTAAATAATAGAAGAAATTTGATCTATGTGAACAAAAGTTTTAATAATAGAAGAAATTTGAAAATATTATCATAGTAATTGAATAAACTAGTATAGTATTATAATCATGTTTATTATAAAAATTGTTTAAATAAAAAATTGATTTAACATAATGTGAGGTTTAAGTTGGTTTTGTTTTTGAACTAGCATACATATCTTAAGTACATCAATATGAAAGAGACCAACATATATTAAACTAAGGCATCTATCTATTTCCAATTTCAAAAGGCTCAAGATTGATATATATGCTAGTATTATAAATTAATTGAATACAATAAGTATAATTAAGTTTTTAATGCCTAGAGGGTCACGGGGTGGATTGTAATGCTTGAGCATGTTAATGAAAAACGTTAAATATATGCAATTCACTTTTTATTAAATAGTATATAAATGGTAAAAAAAAAAATATTATTCTAAGTTATATTTTAGTCTTTCTTTCCTTTAAGGTTAAAAATATTATCTTCTGTCTTTTAATAGCTATTACACGTCAACCCATGTTGCCACCATAGTATCTTTTAGTACATGACAAAATATTTAGCATTCAAGCGTGACACTAGAATTAGCATAATTATCTTCTGAAAAAAAATATGTCTAACAGATGTCAAGAGATATCATTTTTGGACACCTATTTCATTTAGATCATAAATTCAATCACAAATAATTACCTTGTGAATGATATCCTTTTCTTTTTTGGCACATATTATTTTAAAGATAAGTATGCATCTTTAATTAAATTTATATAATAATTATTTAATATAAAATATATAAAATTTATTTTATTAGTATTTAGTTTATTCACCACATAAATATTATTTACCATTTGTATGCCCCTTATTTAATAGTTTTAATTAACATATTCATGTCAGTACACATTGCCTCGTGTTTAGTTATGTCTCTCAACATAATTAGAGGATCAAAGATTAGAAAAAGTGTATTTACCTATGGGAGATGTGACAATATGATTGATCAATGTTTCATATATGGGAGACATGTCATGTGGGTTTAGAAAATGTATTGAACTTTTAAGAGAGGTAGTATCTTTCTCTTGCTTCAAAATATCCTTATGAGGAATGAGATCTTTAGGACAGGGACAAACACAACTCATTAAGTCCTCATCTATAGTTGGAATGTCAAGTAAATGCTTAGAAAGTGGGGTATCATTAGGATAAATTGTCATGATATCATTCTCTTGCACCAAATAATCCTCCTAGGGGAGGTTTATACAAAGAGAAAGATCATCATTGTTCTTGAAGGCCTCTATTTTAGGAGGGAGATCCTCAAAAGAATTGGTGATAATCTCATCTTTCATGAAAATGCCCTTAGGAGTGCAATGAAGTTTGGGAGAGGAAATTGTTAGAATACTTCAGGGATAACCGAGAGGGGGGGGGGGGGGAANGGAAATTGTTAGAATACTTCAGGGATAACCGAGAGGGGGGGGGGGGTGAATCAGTTATTAGCAACTTTAAATCTGTTATATTTATTAATCCAGACTGATATAAATTAAATGCACATTCAGATAACACATTACTCAACACATCAATTTGGTTACGGGGAAACCAAATGGTAAAAGCCCCAGTAGGAATTAGTACCCACAAAGAACTATACTGTTTATAGTAATCCATGTTAAAATATTCTTCAACCCTGTTAGGAGTTGTACAATACAATGCAGTAGTATAGTTGACCTGGTTAAGGGTCAGACCCTGTTAGGAGTCTTTTATAATAACCCTGTTAAGGGTGGAGGACTCACTATCCAAGAGGTGAAGGCTACAACCTTCTGGATAATTAATACACACTGTACCAATGAAATGAACTGTTGCTTTGACACTGCTTGTCTGATCAGTTCCTTTTGTGCGCCGATGCTTTAACCTCTTGTAAAGAAATATAACAATCTAGTCTATATTCTAAATGCTTCAACATAAGCATCTATATTATCAACATATGATAAATATAGCTTTGCTGCATCAACACTCTGCTATGCTTGTCAATCTCTGGCTTTCGCAACTCTTCTTATCACAAATGACCTTGTATAAATACATACACCAAATATAAGATCATGGGACCTGTTAGACAACTCTTCATAACATCCTTGTCGGCTCTACTAAGCGTGCAAACATAATTACAACCGCGCAAGTCAATGCTGAATAGACGCGTCGCTTCACTAAGTCAGCTTCACCAAATTAATCATAACTTTGTAATCTTTTTGAAATATGTTTGGCACGTTTAGATTAATATCAACAACTCATAACTCATCATGAATATACACACGCATATCCTGAAGATAGGCGCAACTTGATCAACACGTTACATATGTCGGCCTTAAACCGTTAATCCTCCAGAACTGTAACCGTCAATAACAAAATTACATATCTTTACTAAAAATTCATATCTGGGTCTGCATGTATGAACATAGCATCATAAAAATGTCAACAACATGTATCTATCCACGCTGGTCTTCATGTCATCATATGGATAAGTACATACAGAAGTACTGCTGTGTATTATATGTTGTCATCAATGACAAACATACAATCAATCAACTGTTCAGAATCAAATCTCCAACAATCTCCCCCTTTGGCATTGATGGCAACATATGATATAAAAACAACTTCTATTCATGGTGTCTTCTTTCTATTACAATCTTCTCAATATCCTCATCAAAGATTCATCTACACTGCTGCAGTTTCATGTACTGTATACTCCCCCATTGTGATACTTCCCTACTGTGTTTCTTTACTCCCCCATAGTATAAGCTCCTTGTATTTGTTCCTTGTTTGTCTTGTTTTTACTTGTATATACTCCCCCATTGACGTCAATGGAAAAGGGTGCCATAAACCATTATGCTCAGGTACTACTCCAGAAGTAGAGTAGTCAACCATTCATCAGTCACACAGGACTGATGTACTTTGCTGCTTTCTTTAATCAGACTTAGGAGTGGGAATGACTCCCAAATTCTCCCTTAGATACTCAAAAGTATCCTTTGCTAAAGGCTTTGTGAAAGTGTTTGCCAACTGATCTTTTGTGCTTACATAGTCCAACGTCACTTCCTTGTCTGCAACTTTTTCTTTCAGAAAATGATACTTGATTTCTATGTGTTTTGTCTTTGCGTGCATCATAGGATTCTTATCAATGTTAATAGTACTGGTGTTATCACAATGAATAACAATAGGATAGTCAACCTAAATACCAAAATCTTTAACCATCTGCTTGATCCAAACAATTATTGTACAGTTCAATGCTGCTGCAACATATTCTACCTCTGCTGTTGACTGGGAAATACAATTTTGTTTCTTTCTTGTCCAAGATACCAACCTTTGTCCAAGAAATACTTCTCCTCCTGAAGTGCTCTTTCTGTCATCAATACAACCTGCCCAATCTGCATCAGTATACACATGAAGTAATATATTCTCTGATTTAGGATACCATAAACCATAGTCTATAGTTCCTTTAAGATATCTGAATATTCTCTTGATTTCCATTAGGTGATTATGCTTGGGTTCAGCTGCAAATCTTCCAACAATGCCAACTGCATTAGATATGTCAGGTCTTGATTGAGTTAGATAAATAAGCTTTCCAATCATGGATTTGTACAATGTTTTATCAACTGCTGTGGAGTCATCATCTTTTGAAAGTTTAATTCTAGTTATCATAGGAGTGCAAATTGGCTTGAAATCCTCCATCTTGAAGGTTTTCAATATTTCTTTCACATATTTGACTGATTAATGAATATTCCTTAATGTGTATGTTTTACATTCAGTCCCAAAAAGTATTTTATAGGACCAATCATGCTCATCTCAAATTCATTTTGCATTTCTTTTGCAAATGTTATACTAAGCTTGTCATTACCACCAAAGATAATGTCATCAACAAATATGGCAACTAATAGTAATCCATCAGGTGTTTATCTTGTGAATAAGTTGCAATCTGTTGCTCCTTTCTTGAATCCAAACTCTGTGAGATAACCATCTAGTCTCTCATACCAAGCTCTTGGGGCCTGCTTAAGTCCATAGAGTGCTTTCTTTAGTTTGCATACCATGTCTGGTCTATCTGAAAGGTTAAATCCTTCAGGTTGTTCAATGTACACTTCTTCTTTTAAGTCACCATTCAAAAAGGCTGATTTAACATCCATTTGATAAAATTTAAAGTCTTTTACTATTGCATATGCCAACAATAATTTAATGGCTTCCAGTCTGCTCACAGGGGAAAATGTATCAGTATAATCTATCCCTTCTCTTTGCGCATATCCTTTACATACCAATCTTGCTTTGTTTCTTATTACTGTACCTTCTTCATTCATTTTGTTTCAGAAAATCCACTTTGTTCCAATCACATCTTTATCACTTGGTCTAGGAACCAATTCCCATGTGTCATTCTTGATTAACTGATCTATTTCTTCTTTCATTGCATTTTTCCAATCTGAGTCATTACAAGCATCTTCAACACTTAAAGGTTCAATATGTGAAAATAAGCATACCTCTTCATCCAATGCTAGGCTCTTTGCTTTTGATCTCATCAAAACACTATTTCTCTAATCTCCAATGATATCATTCTTAGAGTGGTATCTGGAGGTAAACTTAGGAACCTTAGGTGTGTCTTCTTCCTTTGTTGTCTGTTGTTCTTCATTGCATGAATCAGGGTCATTGCATGAGACATCAATGCAATCAAACATTTATTCAATCATAGTATCTTTACTATTAGGTCTGGGTTCTTCTTCAATCAAGGGTGCATATTCATAGTACCTCTCTTGAATCATAAACTTCTCATCAATCTTGACATGTGTGCTTTCAATTATCTTCTTTAATCTTAAATGAAACATCTATATGCTTTGTTTTTTGTAGAGTAACCAAGAAAAATACCTTCATCACTTCTAGAATCAAACTTGCCAACACTGTCATCTCTCTTGATGTAGCACTTGCTACCAAATATTCTAAAGTATTTTATTGTAGGTACATTACCAAACCAAATTTCATAGGGTGTCTTGTCCATGCCTGGTCTCAATTGAGTTCTGTTGATAGTATACACTGTTGTGTTCACTGCATCTCTCCAATAGGTGTGTGCAACTTTTCCTTCAATCATCATGGTGCGCATTGTATCCAATATAATCTTGTTTCTCCTTTCTGAAATTCCATTTTGTTGAGGTGTTTTAGGGGCACTCAACTTCCTTTTTATTCCATGTTCTTCACAGTAGTCATAAAACTGGTCAGATGTGAATTCTCCTCCTCTATCTGATCTTAAGCATTTTAGTTTTAGTCCAGATTCATTCTCAACCTTAGCTTTGAATATTTTTAACTTCTTAAAGGCTTCTGACTTCTCTTTTAGGAAAGCAACCCACATCATCCTAGAAAAATCATCAAAAAACAAAATAAAGTACCTTTCACCATAGTATGATCTTGTTTGAGTAGGATCACATAAATCTATATGCACTAAGTCCAACCTCTTTTCAGCTGAGGTTTTCTTTCTTCTGAAGGAACTCCTTACATGTTTACCCATAACACATTCCCTGCAAATTATGTCAACTAGTGGTCTTGCAATGCTTGGTAGGTCTCTAACTGCCTTGACATTACTGATCTTTACTATGTTATCAAAGTTGATATGACAAAGTCTCTTGTGCCATAACCAACTGTCATCTACCTTTGCAACAAAACAACTTACATCTGAATTAAGCTAAAAAACATTACCTTTTGTTTTAGAGCCTGATGCAATCATGTCTCCATCCTTGTTGCTAATGATGCACTTGTTGTCTTTGAAATCCAAATGATATCCTTTGTCAAGTAGTTGTCCAACACTCAGTAGATTGTGATGTAATCCATCTACATATAGAACATCATCTATCTTGTTCTTTCCATCCAAGGTGATGGATCCTCTGCCTATGATAGGTTTAGGAGTGTTATCTCCAAATCTAACCATACCACCTTTGTATTTTTCTAACTGAACAAATCTGTCTTTGTCACCTGTCATGTGGTGTGAGCATCCACTGTCAATGATCCAATCAGTTCTGACATCTTCTTTGGAAATTAAGGCTAATTCATGGTCTTCTTCTTTATCTGCAATGTTCATATCTTTGAGCAACTTTTCCATGTCTTCAAGGGCTATGAATCCAATTTCATCTTCTCCTGAATCTTCATCAGTTACACCTTCTTCAGCATGGTAGCATTCCTTTCTATATTTAGGTTTGTAGTCAGATCTGAACTTATTGACTCTTGTGGGACACTTAGATGCAAAGTGACCAATTTTATTACATGAAAAACACCTGAATGGAAGATGTCCTTCATATTTTCCTTTTCCTTTCTTTTCTCTCTTAGCAATCATGGCAATTATCTCTTCTAGCTCTTCATCATTTTCTTCATTCTCATTATGACTAGAGATGTGTGAGGATTTCTTACTATGGACTATGGTTTTGAAGGTTGTTTCATTCTTAGGTTCACTCTTCAATCTTGATATCTCAAATGCAGAGATTTTGTTGATCAAAGTGTCTCTCTTGAAGTCTTGTGAGAATTGCATCGTTTCCTCTAGAATGCTGATCTTGTTATCATAGTCTGATGTCAAAGTAGATAACAACTTGTCCATTATATCTTCTTATGAAATTTCTCCTCCATTGTTTCTGATTCCAGATACTGCTTCATTTATCCTCTAATTATAAGCTCTAATGTTCTCTTCAGGTAACATCTCAAGACTGTTGTATTTCTTCTTCCATGTCTTCCTGTGTGCATTCTTTGCTTGAACATCCTGTTTAAACATGTCTTCTAAATACTTCCATATGATATATGCTTTTTCAATCTTCTTGATTTTGGAAAATTCACTATCAAATAAGGCGCTAATTAGGGCTTCTTTGGAAATTGCATTATTGGTAAATGTTTCCTTCTGTCTTCTAGTAGCATCATCCTTTGCAAGGTCTTTTAGAGATGGAATTTCAACCTCTTGTGTAGCAATCTCAAAGATCTCAAATCTAATGCACTGAAGATGTGTTATCATTTTGTTCTTCCAATCCAAATAATTTTCTCCATCGAACTTAGGGCTATCTTTTCTGAGGTATGCCATCTGATCTACCTTAAGCTGTTAGGCTTCTTCTCCAAGGCACTTGGCTCTGATACCAATTGTTAGAATACTTCAGGGATAACTGAGAGGGGGGGTGAATCAGTTATCAACAACTTTAAATCTATTATACTTATTAATCCAGACTGATATAAATTAAATGCACATTCAGATAACACATTACTCAACACATCAATTTGGTTACGGGGAAACCAAATGGTAAAAACCCCGGTGGGAATTAGTACTCACAAAGAACTATACTGTTTATAGTAATCCATGTTAAAAGATTCTTCAACCCTGTTAGGAGTTGTACAATATAATGCAGTAGTATAGTTGACCTGGTTAAGGGTCGGACCCTGTTAGGATTCTTTTATAATAACCCTATTAGGGGTGGAGGACTCACTGTCCAAGAGGTGAAGGCTACAACCTTCTAGATAATTGATACACACTATACCAATGAAATGAATTGTTGCTTTGACACTGCTTGTCTGATCAGTTCCTTTTGTGCGCCGATGCTTTAACCTCTTATAAAGCAATATAAAAATCTAGTATGTATTTTGAATGCTTCAACATAAACATCTATATTATCAACATATGATAAATATAGCTCTGCTGCATCAACACTCTGCTCTGCTTGTCAATCTCTGGCTTTCGCAACTCTTCTTATCACAAATGACCTTGTATAAATACATACACCAAATATAAGATCATGGGACCTGTTAGACAACTCTTCATAACATCCTCGTCGGCTCTACTAAGTGCGCAAGCATAATTACAACCATGCAAGTCAATGCTAAACAGACGCGTCGCTTCACTAAGTCAGCTTCACCAAATTAATCATAACTTTGTAATCTTCTTGAAATATGTTTGGCACATTTAGATTAATATCAACAACTCATAACTCATCATGAATATACACACGCATATCCTAAAGATAGGCACAACTCGATCAACACGTTACATACGTCCGCCTTAAACTGTTAATCCTCCAGAACTATAACTGTCAATAACATAATTATATATCTTTACTGAAACTTCATATCTGGGTCTGCGTGTATGAACATAGCATCATAAACATGTCAACAACATGTATCTATCCACGCTGGTCTTCATGTCATCACATGGATAAGTACATACAAAAGTACTGTTGTGTATTATATGTTGTCATCAATGACAAACATACAATCAATCAACTGTTCAAAATCAAATCTCCAACATAAATATGATGAGAATGGATGAATGGAAGAACTAAGTTACCATCACGTGAATGAAAGAGGACATCTTGAAGATCTTGAAGAAAACCTGAAATTAAATAGAAAATGAAGATAACAACTCCATTCATACAAATTAAATTGAGATAGAAGAAACATAATGTAACAATGTATAAAATCAATTATTATTTTTTACTTTTTATTGTTTTTTTTCAAAATGCAATGCAAGAAAGAACAAGATATATGAGATAAGTGTAAATTTTTATGTCTTTTTTTATCAATGAATGTATCTAAGTTTGATAAAACTAAATTCCTAATATGCATAAATGCAATGGACACAAATGAGGTCTAAACTCCAAATCAAAATTGGCAATGTTATTAGTTGGGTTCAGCAAAATATACAATAAGAAAAAGGGATCAAGGGAGATCAATCATATTTCCTATTGTACAGTAAGAAGGAAAGATACCCCAATAGGCTTCTAAGAGGAGTCCAAGCTCCTAATGGATATATAAATTCCGTCACTAATATGGAAAGATGATAGGGAGATATGAGAACTAAGATAAAATGAAGGAATTGATTGACTTTGTATTCACACAAATTGATAGTAAACAAACAACTTCGTATGGGTACTAGCAATAGTAACCTGAAGATGTGGCAAACCCATGGTTTCAACTTAATGAACTTCTAGAGGGAAGAGGTCATTTGGTGTGTCTTTTTGCTAGGAAAAGGTCGCCTCGAGCATCATTTTCCCTGTTATTGTGCTTGAACTCAGTTGTAGACTACTTGTTAGGTCTTTTAATTTCTATCTCCAAGCCCTTGTGAATGTCACTTATACCTGCAAATAGAAAAAGAGGAAATTTTTGTGTAGAGATGGATTTGCCTCAATCAAACCCTTGTTTGGAATCAACCTTGAAATGCAATAAAATAAATGAAAGTATTTTATCAAATAGTAGAGGCTAGATGTAAAAAATGAAGTGTATAATAGTTTGGCAATGCAAACACTTCTTTGAATATGATCAAATATCTTGATGTAATATCTTTGACTTCATAAAAAAACCAAAAAGGAAATCATGAAAGAAAAAGCCTTGTGTAATGGATGTTCTAGTTTGCCACAATGCTTGATTGGAGAGAGAGATGACTTACAAAGTTCAAGACTTGAATGCTTGAATGCATGTACATGAATTATTTGTATTATGATCTTCTTCCTTGTTTGTAGAATCCTTTGCTTTGACCTCAACAAGGGAAAGAAGCTCTATGCATGGAGAAGGTTGCCTTGAAAATGACTTAGAATGCTTGAGATCTTGCATGAGAATTCTTGAGAAGAGAAATTGTAGGAGAACTCTTGAAATCTTGATTGCTTGATTTACTTGATGTCCAAATGAGGAGAGAGGTTTATATTATACCTCTCACAATATTATAGCACTCAAAACTCTAAAGAGTCTAGCGAGAATCTGGAAATCCCTCTTAACCAATGAGACGTGCCCCTAAACAAAAATTTAGGGAAAAAGCTAGGGAAGAGGTCTTCCCAGGCGAGGTCTTTCTACCAAAAAGTGTTTAAATTTGGTTTGAAAGTCGGGAAGGTGCAAACAAAGTTAAAAATGTATGCAGTGTGGAATTAGGGTACTAAAAATTAATGTAGGACCTCATACATACAAAAATGAGACCTAATATAGAATTTAATTATAAGTTCTTATAATTTAGGACAATACAATTAGAAAGATAATTATTTTCTCATACAATACAACAAATTTATGATTGCCTTATATTTTAAATCGACGCACAATAAATTTTCTAGATATAGGATATATCAAAAATTAATTATATACTCACATTTTATCATAACTTGTTTATGTGTCCCTTCTATTTCCTTTTCAATCTATGAAAAGCGTTATTAAAAATAGAGAAGTAAAATCAACTAAATGACCTCACGAAGTTATTAATCCAACTAAAAAAAGTTTAATAACTCCTATTCTAATCTTGACTATCATAATTGAATAAGTATTCTCCCCTAAATTTTGATAAATCTATGTTATTCACCTAAATATGATGTCTCAATTCCAAAAGTACAAATAAAAAAATGCATGAAAACATCAAATAGTATAACCCTAACATCAAACTCTAAATTAATAAATGTACAAGAGTGTAAGCTTCTTATGTGAAGTAAGGTCGAACTAATAACCATTACCATCAATATGGAATATGCCCAAAAAAAACCATCTACAGTCCTAAAAGCTATCTTCTTGAAAAAAAATAATGGATATTAAAAATTATTAAAACCATTCTTTTTACTCATGAATTATTCTCTAGTGAGTGGACTAAGAGTGAGAATAAAATTGGTCCCCCCAGGATACACCCACATGTCTAACTCTAGTTAAAGGTTTCTAAATAATTTTAGTAAAACCTAGTAAAAAATTCACCAATTAAATAAATACAAGTACATCAAAAATGTTATATCTATAGTATTCCCTAAACTTTTGTAAGTAGCAACATATGCACAACGGATAATCTCATGCTAAAATCTGAATACAATACTTAAAATTCAAGACTTATCCAAGAAGGTGATAATAGAACACAATGAGTATAATGTCACAAATAATTTTCAAAACCCACTCTAAATAATCAACAAGAGTTCAAGAACTTTCATGATTTCACGGTTGACCTCTTCCTCATAAAACATCATCTACCTCCAACAAATAGCTATGCTCTCAAGAGAACCAATATCATACCAACAACCAAATAAATGATCTAGAGTACTCCATATCACCAATTCCACAACTATCACCATTTACATGGATTTAAAGGAACCATGCATTCAACATGAGCACTTCAAATGCTAGCCAAGATAACCCAAATTTCTTCGAGTAACATGGAGCCAAAATCAAGCAACCAATATAAATATTTTGTTGCATTAGAAAATGAAAGATCATAACCATCAATTAATTATATACTTATAATTTACCGAGTATGAGCTCTAAATCAACAACCCTTAAGATTTAAAAACATAACCATAATAAAATGACACATTACAAACATCTTTAATGAAGAATATAGAAGACATGTACAAAAGAGAAGAGGTGCCAATATGTACGACAAAACCGTTTTTGAATGAAAAAGAAGTTCAACCATTTGAAAATCAAATTAATATATTCTTCAATAACAATAAACTATATAAAATAGCCTTGCAAACTTAGGATTTAATGCACAGATCAACATGCTTCTCCTTTATAGGAAATATGATAGCATAAACTACAATAAGAACACTTCTCCTTAAACTTCTCCTTAAACACTTGCCAAGATGACTTTTCGAATAAGAACACTACAATAAGAACACTTCTCCTTAAACACTTGCCAAGATGACTTCTCGAATAAGAACACTACAATAAGAACACTTCTCCTTACTTCTCCTTAAACTTCTCCTTAAACACAAGCGATTCAGCCCTTGTTTATTCAACCCTTGTTTATATGGAGAGAAATCTCACTTGGAAACCACTACTTCATAGTGGTTCCAAAGTGATTTAATATTAAAGTGACACATATTTCTTTGAACCCTCTTAAAAGTATTCCAAGATGTATTAAAAAAATGCATATTACAAAATCAAAGTGATTTAATATTAAAGTGACACATATTTCTTTGAACCCTCTTAAAAGTATTACAAGATGTATTAAAACAAATGCATATTACAAAATCCTATTGAGAGCTATCTATTTGACCAGCCAATTATAATATCCTACGCTCACAGGCTATCAAGTCTAAGACTCTTCTGATCTTAAGCCAGGCTTCTACGTACATTGCCTTCGCATTTCACCATTTCAATATATTCAGCCACAGACTCTGTGATTTCTTCCACCATCCTCTCTTCGTCACTGAAACAATAAAGGAATAATATGCTAAAGATACCAGGCTCCAGCCCAATTAAAATAAATAAACTAAAACTGAAAACGTATTTTACCCATCACTAATAAATCCTTCAACAAGTGAAACCCAGCGCAGAGTATTTTTCCATTTCTCGAGCGTTGAAGTATCGAATTTTCCAGCCTGCTTATGCTTTTGGAAAGCTTTCGTGTACACTCCATTCTTGCGCTCCATTCGAACATCGGATGGTCGAATTTGCCAAAATACGGGGAAAATTGGAGCCCCGGTTTGAGTGATCAAAAAGAGCTCATCTAAACACCATTCGGATTGTGCAAAGTTGGGAGAGAGAATTACAACATGAACCCGAGCTCTACGTATTGCGCAGGTAATAGCTTGGGGTATGTATTGTCCTGCTCGTAGAGAATTTTTGTCTAAAAAAACTTTAAGTCCTCTACTCTCAAGATTATGATATACTGAACTGGCTAGAGACTCTTTTGTATCCTTTCCGCGGTGACTAATAAAAACTTCATATGCAGTAGTGCAGGGAACAAGATAATGGAAACAGGGATTGGCATGCGATAACGGGGGTGCAGAATGAGAAGAGACATTATTTCCCATATTCTGAAGACAAGCTTACATTAATTGCTACATTCTGGTTTCTGAGATACATCTTTTATACTTTTGAAGGGACCCTCTAATTCTATTTATTAAGAAAAAGATTTCTTCATCATTATGTCAAAACTAAGTTTGCAAAAAATAAATCAATTTTAACTATTTAACATTTTTAATCTAAGAATGAGTCATTAGTGTGTGATATTTACAATTGAAACTAAGGCAAAAAAAAAAGAAAGGAATAGTATTATTTCAATAAATTCTAATATTTTGTTTGTTTGGCTGAACCCTAAATTTGTTGTTTTAATGGTTTGACCAGCCGGTATAATAAATATATGTCTTATTTTTCTTGATTAAAATTAATTGGATGATGTTTAATAATAGCCTTTGAAAAAATAGATTACGTGTCAGATCTAATATCCATAAACCTTGTGTAAACTTTTCATACATAAATCTAAAGTTGTTTCCACTTGTGTGTATAGCCAAGTGTTCATACGTAAGTCTTAAAACTTTGGACAACGTGTAAGCTCCAATATCCATAAATATATTTGTACCCACTTAGAAGCTGTAATATTTTGTCCTCTTATGTGTAGGACCATATATCCATCCATACACAAGTTTATTTCCACGTGTATGGTCCAATATCCATTTGTAAGTTTCTACCTAGACGCTGCTTAATGTGTTCATCGATAAATCTAAATGTTTTTTTAACTGAAAGCTGACCCTTCATAGGAAAACCTAATGCTTTGACCTTACAGATAGAATCAATTAATCCATACATAAATTTGGAATCTTTTCACATTGAATATTGCGTGTGCAATATATGGATATTATCTATCCACCACCTATGAATAAAGTCAACATTGTAATCCTTCGTTTCAATCATCTGAATAGACAGAGCATCCAAGCTTAAATCTAAAGTTTTGCCTCTGTGCACATATCTTTCCCACGCGCTATCACATGGTGGATGGCTACAGATCTGTCTTACACACAATTTTCTCTTTATATTCTTTAGTGCAACCCTTATTTCCTCTTGTGTGGGGCCATTGGAATCCTGGATACATTTGTGGTGAAGCAACCGGATGGTATTTTCTCTAATTAAATTCTCTCAGATTCCACATCTTCTGTCCCACCCATATCACACACAAGAACAGGAAATGTTTGGTATTTCGGATATATATATATATATTATTCACTCAGATTCCACATCTTCTGTCCCACCCATATCACATACAAGAACAGGAAATGTTTGGTATTTCGGATATATATATATATATTATTCACTCAGATTCCACATCTTCTGTCCCACCCATANTATATATATATATATATATAATACACTGAGAGTAATCCTTCTCGAGGTGCCTATTTTTATCAACCCTAACCTACACTCAACCCTTGCAAAATAGGCGTCTCGACAAGGATTACTCTCAACATATTATATATATAGGTATATATAAGCTAGTTAATTTATATTTTAAATAATTTAAAAACATCATTTTTCTTATTTTCTATTAGTTACAATAAATAGAAAAATTAAATTTTCAAAAAAATCACAAATTTATGTATTCAAATCATATCAAGTATTTAGTATATGGCCATAAGTTGTATGAGCTCCATCTGATTTTGGTGAATATTCATATGGAATGGCGGTTTGAGCTTGGAAATTTATGGTCTATATTGTTCAAATACAATGCAAGAGATTGCATCGAGATGATGGATCACATAGTGTGATCTGAAATGATTTTACTCAATCAAATTCCAAGAAGCTATTGTTACATTGATATGAATTGTAAAAATTTAATGACTTTGACTGGACGATTGCACCTATTTGGGTCCTGAGTTTTTTTTGTTTTTTTTTTGAATTATTTCAGTTTGAACCAAAATTGCATTAACTTCTTGTCAGATGTGACTCGTGACATATACTATTAGTTCTACGAAATGTATTGTATGAACATGATTGAATGACATTGAATTCTCA
>MU223436.1:1502634-1512894 GCA_018584345.1 Thuja plicata | reverse complement strand
AACAAAATCATCTTTTACATTGCATATCCAAATATAGTCTAAAAAATAAGAAGGGAATCCTCGCCAACTTTTAGAAAAACTCTAATATGGCTTTGCAACTTTGCCGCCCAAACATACTTTTGAATTCCTGCCATGGAAAATATTGTTGTGGGGGAACCTCCCCCCAACCCTGGAGATCCTATTCCTAACCTGATCTCTGATTCCGGGATAGGTACTTCAGATTCCCTGCCACATCCTGCTCCCAAGGCTGACTGGAAAGGTGTGTTGGTTGGGACCCAGGTGGAATCGGACCCCACCTTAACTCTCACTACCTTAATAGAGGAAGCCATAGAGATCACTCTCCCTGACTCTGTAGTGGAAAAAAATATGGTGGAACTTAATATGGCTCTGGTTGGAGGTTTTTTTAACTTTCGTTCCTCCATTGACATGGTCCATAAATGGGTGGGAAACCATTGGAAGCTAAAAGGGAGTGTTGTGGTTTCAACCATGCCTGGGGGACTCTTTCTATTCCATTTCATGGCTATGGAGGACCTTTCTTTTGTCTTCTTTGGTTCGTGGCTCTATGGTAAACATCTCCTCACCCTGGCTAAGTGGAAGCCCGACTTTGACCCTTTTGCGGATCTCAGTAGGATGGCGCTTGTCTGGGTCTGCCTCCTCGGGCTACCACTCAATTTTTGGGACTAGCAAGGTTTCAGATGGATTGGTAACTCATTTGGGCACTACATCTCGGCAAATCTTGTAACCCTCTCTAAGCCCCGCCTAGTTTTTGCTCACTTATGTGTGAATGTGTCTATCAATAAGACTCTCCCCAACTTTGTGGTCCTTAAATCCAAGCTGGGTAAGTGGACACAAGCTATAGTCTATGAGAATGCTACCCTTTTCTGTGAATGCTGCAACTCAAAGGGCCACACCAGGAAGGATTTTAAAGCACCTAAAAGGCCTGAACATAAGTTAAAGAAGGTTGTATCGAGGGCTTCTAAGGTTACCCCCTTGGGACCAATCCCCTCGCCCCCAACAGTGGATGCCCCCAACTTGATGGCTATGGGAATGCCTGTGGTACATGGTTGTGTTACCACAACTAGGTTGGTTGCTGACCTGTTTGGTCTGGAAGAAGGTGAAATACCTATGGGTAATGTGCAGGAGATTGAAGAAGAGAACCAAGTTACAGAAGAGGAGATCAGGCAATGCATCACCCCTACCCTTTTTTCCCCACAAATGGAACAAAGCAATTCTGATACCATCAACCTGGCCTTGAAGACTTTACAAATTTCCAGCCCAGGTCTGGCACTAGTGCAGATGAACCTTAATGTTTTTGCACTTGTAAAAAACAAATTTGGAGGCCCCTCATCTCCTCCTATGGTGGAAGTTGTACTCAAACCCATGGCCTCTAGTTCCCCGATGGCTCTGGGATTCTCCACACCATTGGGGACCCTGAAGACCAAGGATCAGGAATGGAAAACTCAACAAAAGAAGACACAACAAAAAAAAATTGATGTGGGGGTGGACACCAAACCGGGGTGATCGATGGACAAAGCTAGAATAAAAAGGAGCACGATAAAGGAGATTGTTGTAGGAAGGCATAAAAACCTAGAACTAAACCAAAAAGGTAAGAAATGATTGTTTTATCATGGAATATTAGGGGGCTAAATAACCCCCAGAAACAACTTGCTATCAAGTAGTACATTTTTTATTATAAGGTTGACATTCTTTTAATTCAAGAGGTTAAAATGTCTTATGATAATTTTGAGGAGTTGATGGGAAGGCTATGGCCTGGGGCCAATTTTCTCTACTTTGAGGCTCAAGGATCTTCGAGAGGTGTAGCCACCCTCTAGAACTAGTCCAAGGTCAGGGGTGATGCTCACAATTTTTCCCACCACCACCTGGCAGTGGCCTTCACCTCCCCAAAGGAGGCCTCGCTCTGTTTCAACATGTATGCTCCTAATACCCAGCAGGGAAGAAGAGGGGTTTGGGAAGATCTAAATTTATCCTTCTTCAGTCTCTAGGATTCCAATCTCATGGTGATGGGAGATTTTAACTCTCCTATGTTTCCCTTTGAGAAGTGTGGAGGCAATTTGGAATACACTGATAGTATGGGAGACCTGGCTAGCTTTGTTGGGGATAATGGTCTTTATGATGTTGAGTTAAGAGGTAACCCCTTCATCTGGACTAAAAAACAGAAAGGTCATCACCTCATTCAACTCTGCCTAGACTGTGTCTTCCTATCTTCTACTTGGGGTTTGGGGGCATCCTCCTCTTTGGTTGTGCTCCCTAGGATGACGTCGGATTATAACCCCCTCCTTAAATGGGTGGATGTTTGATACTAGTACCCTACACCTTTCAGATATGAGATTATGTGGGCCTCCCACCTAGGCTTCCGTCAAAAGATCTAGAAATGGTGTTAAACACCGATCAAAGGCTCAGCCATGTTTAGGGTTTCTTCTAAGCTTGAGCTTATCAGAGGAGCAGTTAAAGGTTGGAGAAAATTCACCTTTGGAGACATCTTCCACTCTAAGAAGATGTTAAGTGAGAAACTTGATGTTCTCCAAAGTAAAATGGCTGGAGGTGATCTGTCAAGTGATCTGCACATGGAGGAAGAAAATACTAGGCATTGCTAGAAGGAGACATTGGCCAATGAAGAAGTTTTCTGGAAACAAAGATCCCGGGTCTTATGGCTGAAGGAGGGGGACCATAACACTGCCTTTTTTCATCAATTGGCCTGCAAACACACAAATAAGGAATTCCATCACCACCCTCAGGAACTCGGGGGCAGGAAATCTCTGACCCTATTTTTCTTGGAGGTTTAGGCACTAATTATTTCTCCTGATATTTCACCAATATTTATTTTGGGGGCTTTGTTAACCTCCAGGAACATCTCATTGTTCAACTCCCCAGGGCTATCATGGGAGATAACAATAACATTCTCATGTCAAGGGTCTCTGATGAGGAGGTTTGAAGGGTAGTCTTCTCCATGGGATCCTACAAAGCCCTTGGTCTAGATGGGTTTCCCCCTTCCTTCTTCTAAGAATTTTAGGATTTTGTCAGTTATGATGTCATTCATGCTGCCAGGGACTTTATCAGATGTAAAAAAAACTCCTTAAATAACTTAATGACACCTATATTGTGTTGGTCCCCAAATGTGCAGAGCCCAAAATCATGGAGGACTTCAAACCTATTAGCCTTTGTAATACTTTATATAAAGTCTTCTCTAAAATTATGTTTAATCTCATCAAACCTCTGCTCGACAAAATTATCAGCCCCAATCAAAAGGGATTTGTCCCTGGTCAAAAAATTATGGATGTTGCCATCACTACTCATGAAATTATTCACTCCATTGACCATAGAATATTTGTGGGGATGGCCCTCAAGCTGGATGTTTCTAAAGCCTATGATAAAGTTAATTGGACTTTCCTCTACAAAGTCTTGTCTGCTTTTGGTTTTTTAGAGCAATTCATCGACCTTGTTAAGGTTTGTCTGGAGACTGTGAGATTCTCAGTGTTATTTAATGGTAAACTTGGTGCTAAATTTCACCCAAGAAAATGTCTATGCCAAGGGGACCCCCTGTCTCCCTACCTCTTTATCCTCCTTGCAGAGGTCCTTGTTCATAACATGATGGAGATGGCCCATTCTAGAGAAATTGTGGGGATCAAGCCGACCACTACTCTTCACCTGCGATCTTGCAACAATTTGTTGATGATACCTTCTTCTTTGGGGCATCCTCAGTTAGGGAAGCTGGTATGTGGAAGCGGTTGCTGGACAACTATGCTACTACTTTGGGACAGCATATAACCTATGACAAAATTTGAATGTTCTTCTTTAACACTGAGGACCTGGTTTAAAAAAAAAAATTGAAGATTCGGTGATGCCAAGTTGACAAGCTTCCTGCTACCTCCTTGGCCTTCCGCTGACTGTCAAAGATGTGAAGAATTAATTTTGGAATTCTATCCTTGAAAGGACCCAAAGGAAACTGGTGGGCTGGAAAGGTAAACTCCTTAGTAATGTCGGTAAGCTTCAACTCCTTACTACTACCCTACAAGGCATTCCAGTTTATTTTTTGTCTATATTTAAAATATTTGGTTTCATGGTTGACAAGCTTGAAATAATTTAATGTACCTTCCTTTGGTCGGGGTCTAAAGAAATGAAATGCCTTCTGTTGGTCTTTTGGGATAAAGTTTGTCTCCCCAAAACCCTGGGGGACCTTGGTTTAAGGAAAATTCACAACCTTAACAGAGCTCTGCTTTCCAAAAAGGCTTGGACCATGGTGCGGGGAACTGCTGATTGGTGCAAAATAATGGAAGCTAAGTATCTGGATGGGGGTCACTATTGTAAACTCTTCATGGTTCGAGGCCACCCTGGGGGCTCCAAAATCTAGAACAATATCCTCAAATGTAGAAGTATATTGGAAAAGGGGACCATCTGGTCATTGGGTAATGGTAAGGATATCAGATTCTAGGATGACCCATGGCTGCCAGACATCATCCTTGGGAACTCTTTTTTCTCTTAGTTGAGGAACATTTTAACCCTTGGGGTTGGCTCATTGGTCTCCAACTTTATCAATAATGTTAAGTGGATTAACCCTATCCCTTATCTTCAAGATAGACCAGATCTAACCAACCTAGCAACTAAACTCAGTGACATGTTTCTTTCGGTCTGCATCCCTATCATAGACTAACCTGATAGATTTCTTTGGAGACACACTCAACATGGTGGGTTCTTTGTTAGATCATCCTATGGTCTTCTTATCAATGACAATGTTGACATCTCTTTTTGGAGGAAGGTTTGGAAGCCACAATTAATCCCTAAAGTTTACTTTTTCTGGTGGATAATTCTCCATGCAAAAATCCTCAACCTTGAAAATCTTGTCAAAAGAGGGTTTAGCCTTGCTAACAGATGCTTCTTGTGTAGGAAATCCCTAACCATATCATGCTTCACTATGAGTTCATTGTTGGGATCTGGCAGGAGATCCTCTCTAGACTCAACCTTTTGTGGGCTTCAAACCACAGCATCTAGGATATGCTTCTTGAGTGGCACTCGCCTTCACAACACCCACTGATAAAACTCTTATGGAACCAAATTCCCCCTATATTTTACTGGGTAATTTGGAAGGAACACAATAACAGGATATTCAGAGATACTGAACTCACTACTAAGGATGTTTTCTACCTTGGGTATAAACTTTTACAGGAAAATTTGTTGCTGGGAAGATGGAAAAGCCCCAATTTCCCTCCTACTAACTTTGATAGAAAGATTGCTAAGGATTGTAGATTGGGAAAGGGGTTTTCCAGATTTGACAATACTAAACTAAGAGCCAAAAAGGATACTATTTGGGACCCCCCTCGGGCCTACTAGCACAAACTTAATTTTGATAGCAATCCATGCACATGAATAAATCACATTTCTAATGAGAAAAAGACAATGTAAAAGATAACCATGATTTAGAAGATCCTCTCATGCACAATACATGATAGTCATCAAGTAGATAACAATGAAAGGACCCTATGTATCAATAATACATTGTTACATGACAAAAAAAAAGTGAATGATTGAAAGAAAAACAATGTGTGGAGATCAAGGATAGTGAGTTCATGAAAGATCAAAAAGTAGTTCCAAATACATAGTGAATATTTGTAACTAGATGAAGAACACCAGTTGTTGTTATAAGGGTCAAAGAGCCTTGGTTACCATTATGAAGAACATTGTTATTATATGTAAAAGACAAAAGAAAGAACATGCTTTGTAAAATAGAGCATATGTGTGACAAATCCCATATATGAAATAGTCACCAATAATACAAATGCAAAGGTTTTACATTGTCATGACAATGCTTGCAAAGAAGAGAAGCATTTCAATACAAGGATTGAGTGTTCTTGAAGAGTTCATATGTTGTTACAAATGATTGTTCTTGAAGGGTTTCATACCTTGTTTTCAGACTTTCTAAGGAAATACATGTTCCCTATCAATGGAAAGTAGTCATAGAAGCAATATTGTTCAGAAATATTTATTAAGTGTTCATTAGTTGTAACCAACATTGGCAACAACCATAAAATAAAGTAGAGGATGTAACACTCTCACGAAGAGGATCAAGAATGAGCAGAAAAAGATGAAATAATTATAGTAAGCAACAGATTATGTGATATTCAACACTGATTATGTACATAAAGGTCATGAATGACATTAATATGCAAAGGAATTTATAGTTATAACTATGATAGAGGTTGCAATGATAATTGCAAAGTTGTCAAATTGACAACTTTTGCAACTTTTTTACATTTTTTATCAAATGTTGGCTTCCTTGCCTAGATGTGATAAAAAATCATGTCAAATGATATTTTAATACTATTTGGACATATTTGAGGCTAATCTACACCTTTGACCCAAGGTTTGACTCATTAACCAAGTTTTGTTGTCTTGGGCAACTTTGTGCACTTTCTTGGCACTTTTTGCATCAATGATCTCCAAAATCTAAAAGATTAAGGCAACATTACACAAACTTTCAAAATGTACAAAATAGACACTTAGGCTCTCAATAGCCCTAATTATTGCACCTAGTGAAATTTTTGGTTTTCATCCTTGACTCACTCCTGAGTCTTCAAACTCTGACTCTGCACACAAAGTCATGAGTGTATATCGCAGATCCTTCATCATGGCTTTATGTGCAGAGTCAGAGTTAGAGTCGGAGTTTGAAGACTCAGGAGTGAGTCAAGGGTGCAAACCAAAAATTGAACTAGGTGCAATAAGGTTGGGCTATTGAGAGCCTAGGTGTCTATTTTTTATGTTTTGAAAGTTTGTGTAATGTTTCCTTAATCTTTTAGATTTTGGAGATCATTGATGCCAAAAGTGCCAAGCAAGTGCACAAAGTTGCCCAAGAGAGCAAAACTTGGTCAGAAAGTCAAACCTTGGGTCAAAGGTGTATATTAGCCTTAAATATGTCCAAATAGTCTTAAAATATCATTTGACATAATTTTTTATCACATGTAGGCAAGGAAGCTAGCATTTGATAGAAAATGTAAAAAAGTTGCAAAAGTTATCAATTTGACAAGTTTGCAACATTGTAACTTGTTGAGAACTTTTTGCACAAAGATGAAATTCATGTTTTGGCAGTTGCCACCAACCAAGAATCATTTGGGCCATTTGGAAAAATTTATCAATATCTAGAGTAATCACCAATGACATCCTGGTCGGTGATTAGTCTAGATATTTATATCTAGGTATTACTTTGCATTAATATATATGGCTATGTATTTTGTTATGTTACCTTACTATTAGCATAATGGTTTATTATGAACTTATTTAATGTTGGTTACATTATTTATTATTGTAAGCCCCCTCTGAATTACTCATCTAGAAAATAAAACTGCAACCTATTGGGATTGAGACAAACTTTATAAAACAACAGCAGCTGAGAAGGATCACTTTCCAACAGCTACTAAATACAGGGTCATCCAACCTTTGCCATCATGATAACATTCAACCTACACTCACAAAAACTAAAAGTTAGCAAACTCCATTTATCTAAATAATTTATCTATTAAGAGTTAAAACATGACAAAAGGATTCCCTCAGATAGAATTCATAAACTTTGTTACCTAGATGCATGTTAAGATTAAAAAGTTATGAAAGACACGTGGTTTGATCATGAAAAGTTATTATACCACAACCCCGAAACCTGTGTGAGGATCAAACATCTCCAAACTAGATAAAAGTGTTGAGCCATCATAACCACCTATAGCATAACTACATCAGTCACACATCAGTATCAACATGTTTGCAAGGAAAATATTTAGTACAGAGTACACAGCTTGTGATATAAATTTAATTTACCAAATAAAATTTAAACCATTTCTTCTGAAGACATACAGTTTTTCATTTATTAGAGTCACAGACAAGCTTCCTCTCTTCTTTTTCATTTCTTCAAGTTGGAACCTATGACCCTCATGGGGATCAAATCTCTTCGCACGCTCTTCAATACGTTTGGGCAAATTCTGCATATACAAAATAAGCCCAATCAAAAAAATGAGAAGGCCGAGACAAATACATGAAATCCTTTAATAATAATGTGATGAACTTCACCCTACAACACCCCTGTGCAACCTTGGTAACAATATGCAACATACATGCATGAGATATTTTTGAAGTACACAAAACAACTAGAACTATTCAACCATATATAACAGATTTTTTAATTTTGATTTGAGTAACATACATTGTATAAAGTCAAGAAAATGTATAAAACCTATTTGTAGAATATGACTAAAACCTATTGCCAATTTGAAATGGATTCTGAAACAACTATTTGAACAAATTTACCAACTATTAAGGTATATAGACAACAACAAATACTTATGACTTTAAAGATATTAGTGATGATGATGATGATTTTTTATAATCAATGAAGACTTAAAGAACACCATATCTTGTAATGTCACATCAACTAATCAGCAAAACATGAGTAAATGTACAATTATTAACCTTATTTGTTTTATTTTCTTAGACAAGCTAACAAAAAGCATGTTAATATAATACCATATTTGATGTTATAGTCCTTACATTAAACTTTATTTATAAGTAGGGAATAATAAGATTTTTCATAATACCATATTGAATATTGAAACAACTTCTAATAGAACAAGCTAACTAAAGCTGCATGCTTTTCATATGCTTGATCATTTAGAACTCACTGATTAAGCATCAGTTTTCTTCAAAATAATAAAAATGTATTCTATCTTTAGAAATCTACATATTAAAACTACATTTACTTTCTTAACCTTGACATGAAGGATGGTGTATTCGGTACCAGGTACCATAGTTGTTCCCATAATGTCTAGTACACCATCTCCATAAGCAAGGGACAGAATTGCAACCACCACTAGCAAAACCCTGTCAATTCAACAAATGGAAACACACAATGAAATCCAATTATTAGTATTAATGTGCAAAGTAATGGGAATTAGAAAGGAAAGATTAGAAATGTGAGAGAAGAAAATCAAACATCCATATGTACCAGGCTGCTTGAGAAGAATTCATCACCATTTTGTCTAAAATGTTAAAATCTATTGTGTTAAGCTTCGATGTCTTAGAGGAGGGACTCTTCTACACTATTTAAGATTACCAAATCTAGTTGGGTTCATGGAACATACCGACAGTGGTCTGTATTGAAAACACACATTCTTGATTTAGTAGTGACTAAATATTCAAACAAAATACACTCCACCCAAAATATAAATGTAAAAATTTCTTTATTAGTTCAACGCATACCCTGCAAATAAACTATTAAAGGCAGCTACACCGCCCACAAAAATCCCTACCATTTCACCGAGCTACAGAATAAAGCATCACTCATTAGCTACATAGATACTATGGTGGCAAAATTTCATCTAGTAAATGATGAATAACAAAAATTTAAATGTTACTATACAGTTTAATGGTCAAACATAAGTGTTTTTGGTTTGAAAATTCCTTTGATGTCTAACAATTACTAGTAAAATACCATAAACATACACCCATCCCCATATTTTTTCTCCTATGTTTTCTAATAGTGAGAAGATGTTACTAAAAGATATACAATCAAACGTAGTATAGATCTGTATAATTGTGGTAGATTGAATCACTTACTGCTTTAGGGTTTGTAACTATTGCAAATATAACAATGGTGAGTATGAATGTGGTAATGATTTCCACAACCGGCAATTCCATAGGATTTCCAAGAGGAACATTAACATGCAACATCAATGGAGACTTTTGTTATAATTATATTGAGTGCAGTTGTAGCTGCTGTGGCACCCACAATCTGACATATAATATAAATGGGAAACTGACAATTTCAAAGATGTAAGAGAAATAAACATAGTAAAAGGTCATTTAGAATCCAAAATATTACATTTGAAGATTTGTTTTTTCAAAGATCAAACCCTATTTGTATTTTCTATTCTATGTTAATTTACCTCCTGAAGAGAAATTTTTCCAACATATGTTAAGGCAAGACTAATTGCAGGATTAATGTGAGCACCAGAGATATGTCCCATAGTGTAGACTACTGCAACTATAACCAGTCCAAACACAACAGCAACCCCAACATGAGTTAAGACCTTATCCCTGGCCTCCACCATAACACAGCAGCAACCCCAACATGAGTTAAAACCTTATTGTATTCTATTTGTATTAGTTCTCAAATAACTTTCCAGTGTTGGCCTGTGAAATAGAATGAGTCAAATTTATGCATCAAATTGATTGAATGGGTAATTTTGGGGATGGAAGACATTTTTG